>JAULBY010031340.1:0-15632 GCA_032358315.1 Ophiocytium majus
AGCCTCCCAGCAGGGGCTCACAACTGCGGTTTTAGTAGCGCACACCGCTGATTGTTGCGGCAGACCGCAGCTGGGGTGCCCCTTGCTGGCCGTGCTTGGCAGCGCCAGAGGTGCTGTGCAGGGAGCGTCACAGCAGCCGAAGCGCAGCCGCCGCTGGCGCCACCGCCGCTGCCTTTGATACTGCTTTTGTTGTACAAGTGTGATTGCAGGATAACCGCAAGAGTGACGTAACCGAAGCAACAATGGCTAGACCACAAACCCGCAGGCAATCGGCACTGCCAGTGCGAGTTACACCTGCAGGCTGAGCAGGGGCGGGACCGCACCTGCGCGGCCTCGAGGTGCGCCGACCCGCATTGTGTGTTGTTTATGCAGAGTCATGTGGTCTGTGACAGGTCTCCGGACCCCAAACTAAGGCGCATAACCGCACTGAAACAGAGCGCATTGAATCGCAAGTGCACTGCACGAGTTGTGTATGCTGGTGAGATGGGCACGGGCGCGGAACCGCACCTGTGCGGCCTCGAGGTGTGCCGACGCCTACATGGTACAGCTTTTGTCATACAAGTTCATTTGCACGACAACAGCAAGGATGCTAACCAAAGCAACAAGACCCGCCGGCAGTCGGCACCGCCAGTGCGAGTTGCGTGTATTGGTGAGACGAGACAGGGGCCGGACCGCACCTGTGCAGCCTCGAGGTGCGCCGACGCGGCGGCGGCCATGAGCGCGGTGGTGCCGTCCTTGTCAGCCTTGTCCAGCTGCGCGCCGGTGTCAACCAGCGCCTTCACCACGTCGACGTTGCCCTGGGGTGGCGGCAGCGGTGTGCGGCGGTGGTGTGTGCGTGTTGAGACAGTGGCGTGTGGGTGCACTTTTACTAAAGTCCGCTTAGGGCGCGGGAAGCCCTTTGCACATGGGGCACGTTACCAGAAAAAGGGATCAGACGGGTAGCGAAAAAGCTGACAATGCTCAGTACTGCGTACTCTACGTAAGGGGAGCCTGGCATGTTGCCTGAGCACTACTCTGATGAATTACAGCCCCATGTCCCAGGGGTGTACGTAGTGGGCGGTGGGTATGTGCAGGGGGGGGCAGTGATGGCGAGAGGCGCGCGCAAGCGTGGACGCAGCCGGCGCCAGTGGCGGTATGAGGAAAGGACGGACTGGGTGCCACGCATCGTGCATGGCATGCATGCTGGCAGGGCAGAAGCAAGTGGTGAGGCCACGCGTGCGGCACGGCATTTATGAACTGTGACATGGTACTGGTGTGCGCGTGCACGGACACAGCGATCACGTGTCGAAGTTGTGACACACACACGGCGGGCATTGGCCGCAGGGCAGAGGTGTTGCAACTCTGCGATGCTACAGCGTGCCCCTGAACAGCATCCGAATTCCCCCAAAACAGCCTGCACCGGGGCCACACCACCGCCTGCATGAATGCAAAAAACAAGCCTCAACATGTGACTAACGTACACGGCGCGCTGCTCTCCACAGGGGAGCGGAGTTGCAAAGCTCTGGAAGCACACCTTGATCGCTGCATGGGTGCGAAAACCAAGCCTCAACGTGGTGACAACAATGTGCCGCGGGCCGCGTTCCACAGGGGAGCGGCGTTGCAAGGTACTGCAAGTTTCGCTGTTTCACTCTTACTTTCACTCTTGATGATCTTGATCACAGGTAAATGAAATTGTGTGACAAAATCCATCGAGAGTTATGAGTCATATGGCTTTTGCTTGAACTATCTAGCGCACCTTGTTTGCGGCCAGCAGCAGCGCCGTGGCCCCCTCCTCCGTGGCTGCGTTGACGGCGTCCTTGCCGAGCACGGCCACCAGCTTCGCCACCACCTCCGGCATGCCCTTGAAGACCGCCGCAATCAGCACGGTCGTGCCCCCCTCACCTGCGACAGGAAAATAATACCAATACATACATGAAATGCATGGAAAAGCTGGGTGTTGTATTGTACTTTCGATGCAGATGAGTACCTACTACACTACTAGCTTCGCCACCACCTCCGGCATGCCCTTGAACACCGCTGCGATCAGCACGGTCGTGCCCCCCTCGCCTGCGACAGGTCAGGAGTAGCAGAAAAAATACATGAAATCCATGGAAAAGCTGGGTCCTTCTATAATACTATACTACTGCAGTAGTTTCGAAGCAGATGGGTACCTAGCTTGGTAGCGGCGCGGCGGCGGCGGCAGCGGGAGCATGGCGGGCGGAGTTGGCGCAGCACGGCGTGGGGCAGCGCACGGTCTTTAGCTCAAAACCTTTCGCAAACCCACCCACCAAGGCTTGTTCAAACATGCGCTTGGAAGTTAAACAATGCTACGTAATACTCCGTGGTAGCAGGTATGGTGCGTCGACACTGCTGCGGCGCTGCGCGCGCTTCAGGCACGTGTTCCTTTGACAGCAC
This sequence comes from Ophiocytium majus, assembly GCA_032358315.1. Lineage (NCBI taxonomy): Eukaryota > Xanthophyceae > Mischococcales > Ophiocytiaceae > Ophiocytium > Ophiocytium majus. Next base: position 2,395 of record JAULBY010031340.1, read on the forward strand.
AGCACGTGTGCCGGGGGAAACGGCAGTGCATGGCAGCAACGGCGCGGCATGCAGCACCGGCAGGCGGCGGCAGCAGCAGGCGCCAGGCCTAGTACTGCACCTGCTGCTGCTGCCGCGTGTGGTGCCTTCGAGCAGTGCTTGGCAGCATGTAAGCACGCACGCGCTGCTGCAGCAAAAAAACAAACTTCGGCAGCCACATCGCGCGGCGGCAGCACCGGCGGCAGTCGCTGCATGCAGCGTGGCGCAGTGATGCTATGCTACTGCTGCTGCTGCTGCTGCTGCTGAGCGGTTGCTGCAGTTGGCAACTTCAACTCATGGTTGTTGCAGCTGACAACTTCAACTCACCCACGTGTGACGCATCCGCGCCCTTCTCTAGCAGCTTCAGTGCAAACTCGGAACGGCCCGCCTCGATCTGCAGGGTGCACAGCGCGGGGAAAAAAGCAAACTTGACTGTTGTATAAAGTGTGGCACGACATGCAAACCGACGTGACGTGCTGCAGCAGCCGCGCGGATGCGGCGCTGCCGTCCCGCGGTGCCAAGTGGGCACGCTGGATGCATGCGCGGGGGGGGCATTCAGTGACAGAGATTTACCGGCATTCACTCAGGCTACACCAGCATACTTCACAAGTACTTCGAAGTACAGTGCACTCGTGATTAAGTGCGGGGTAGTGTCAACCCCCTAGCACCCCGCACCCAAGCAAGACCCGCACTCCTATACATATATTATAATACTCACACATGCACACACATACCGGTACTTAATATAGAAGTGACTCAAAGTACGTTTTACTACAGTGGTACCTCGGCACATAGTAAGACACTTGAACGCTGCGACCCGCGGCGCACCATGTCACAGGAGCTCGGCGTGTCACGACAGTGGTGTACTTTCGAAAAAAACGCCTTCTGAAGTACAGTGGTCGTGTTCACAGAGCATGCATGCGCTGAGCTCAAGTACTGAGTTCTGCATGAGAAGAACACTTGCACGCTGTGACACACCGATGCACTGTGTCGTAGACAAGGTCCTGCTTGGCGCCGGCGGCGTCGACAAACTATACACCCACTGTATTACATACCTCAGAAGTAGTTCTGTAGTTTCATTTATTTGCGCTTGGGGGCGTGCAAGAGCCCATGACACATGCACGCCAGCACGCTCACTGGCGGCCATGACGCGAATCACATGCACGACAAGTATGTACACGTGTACGGACCAAGAAGAGGGCTAGCGGGTGCCCGCAGGCTAGCAAGTAGTTCTGTAGTACCAGTACATTATGCCGGGCATATTCGATAAGACATGTGGACGCTGTCATCCATGACGCGCCATGTCGTAGAGGAGGTCCTGCTTGGCGCCGGCGCCGTCAACGTCCGTCTGGCCATGTAAATTTAGAAGCACATGCACTTCGAAGTACACAGCACAGTTTGGCATGTACTAAGACATTCGGGTGCTGTCATCCATGACGCGCCATGTCGTGGAGGAGGTTCTGCCTGGCGCCGGCGCCGTCGACGTACGTCTGGTTATGTATACATGCAAACGCTGTCACCCATGACGCACCATGTCATAAAGAAGGTTCTGCTTGGCGCCGGCGTCGTCGACGTACGTCTGGTCGGGGGCGGCGCCCGCGTCCAGGAGCAGCAGGGCCACGGCGTCGTGCCCGCCGCGCGCCGCCTCCTGGAGCGCGGTCATGTCCTCGTCGTCCTGCTCAGCAGCCGGGCAGCACACAGAGTTGAAGTGCAAAGTTGAAGTATAGAGTGTCTTCGTCGTCCTACTCAGCAGCCGGCCAGCACAGACTTGAAATACAGAGTTGAAGTACTGAGTTGAAGTACATGCGGCGGTTGCGGTGGCGGTAGGGGCAGCAGCGGCACGAGCACTTGCACTGGCAGCAGAGAAGTGTTGGGTAGTTGCTTGCAGTAGCGGCGGTGGCGGCGGCAGGACTGCGGCCAGCACAGAGTTGAAGTACAGAGTTGAAGTACATGTGGCAGCGGCGTGGTTGCGGTAGGGCCAGCAGCGACATGAGCAGTGAAGGTGGCAGCAGCGAGGTATTTGTGTAGTTGCAGCAGCGGCGGCGGCGGCGGTAGGCATGGTGGCAGTACAGCCAGCGCTGTAACACCTTCAGCATCATCTTTTTCCGAACCATGTGTGTTGAAAAACACCAACACGATACCCAGCAAGAACTTTCTGTCACGTTTTTTAAGAGCATTTCAAGGTTGCACGCAGGCATGAGATGCACCCGGGGCGAGCGCTGCCGCGCGAACCGTGCGCAACATTGCAGGCATTCACATGCAAGGGCCACCCATGGCGCTGAAGTACACAGAGTTGAAGTATATACTTCTAGTAGTTGTGCATGTGGCAGCAGAGAAGGTGGTGGCTAGTTGCTTGCAGCAGAAGCAGCGGTGGTGGTGGCAGGAATGCGGCCAGCACAGGGTCGTCAGCCCACACAGCCACCACCACCAGCGGCTGCGCTCATGCAGCGGCTCACGCGCGCCGCGTAACGCACCATCTTGGCGACGTCCACCACGCCTGTGCCTGCGCGCGCAGCTTGACCATGTCGATGACTTGCTGCCAGCGCTTGTGTCTTTCACCTCTCTCTTAGAAGTACTACTGTAGTATGAACTAAATTATACCGGTACCATACATGGCACCGGGTATCAACGATTAGTTTTATTGATGGGGGAAAAGTGGGAGCTCGGGCTCCCCGCCTCGTTGACGCCCGCGCCCCTGGTCACGAGGAGGTTGACCACGCGCACGACTTGATACTGCTGGCCCTGTTTTTATAACATTTACCTCTGCTTTTCTTAAAGCCGAGGATGAACCGTTTGAAAAATAATAAGGATCAATCCTGAAAAACACTTACTAGAGGAAATACTACTACCTGTCTAGTAAGTCACTAGAAATATTATCAGGCTTCGCACCTTGCTGACGCCCACGCCCCTGCTCACGAGGACAGCTGGCTCTGGTTGTGGTACATGCAGTCTTGGCAGTTTGTTTCAGCACCGAGGATAAGTCCTTGAACAAATACCTATCCATGATAAAAAGAGGCCCTCCCTCCCTCAGGCTTACCGCCTTGTTGACGTCCGCGCCCTTGCCCAGGAGCAGCTTGACCATGTCGACGTGCCCCCCCTGCGCCGCAAGCATGAGCGCCGTGACGCCGTCCTTGTGGGGCTCCGTGCCCTCCACGCCGGCCTCCAGCGCCTGCGCGGCAGTTCACGAGCCGCGGCAGGCATGTCAATGCGGTACATCAAATTGCTCTACAGTATACGTCAAGTATACAATTACAGTATGAATGGTACCAAGTGCTGTTCAGAAGTACTTCGGAAGCATGCACAAGTGTCATGCTGAGCGCCTGCGCGGCAGTTCGCGGGCCGTACGACAAAAGTAGATATGGCGCACAGTACAACGTATTTGTAAACGGACATGTTCTCATCGACAAGCGCGCTGCAGTGCCCTCCACGCCGGCCTCAAGTGCCTGTGGGGCAGTGCGTGGGCATGTCAGCGCGGTGCCTCTGTGAATGGGTTCACGGGTGGTGGCGGGTCACAGCATAAAACAAATCGCACTGCACGTCGTACAAATACAAAGCGCACATGTACATAACACCCTCCTGAATACTGCCATATCGAAATGTGGCGCGCCGCCGAACCGCACCTGGTCTTGTGTCTGCTGTTTGCTCTGTTGTGCGCTGTTGTTTGCGCTGTGTTGTGCCGTGCGCATTGCATCAGCGGCAAGGCACGTGCGTGCCCGGCTGTGTAGCGCACATGCACTGCGTTTCTGCGTGCATGCACATGTAAGTATACGTTCATACCACTGCAGTAAATATATGCGCCGTGGTGACTAAGTGTGGCGCGCATGGGAGGGGCCTCGCGCCAGCGCCAGTCAGCAGCAGCTCACCTCCGTGACAGACTGGAGGTACTCAGGCGTGGCCGCCACGGCCGCGTTGACGTCAGCCTTCGCGTCCACCAGCGCCTGCACACGGCGACACCACGCAGCAGCCAGCCATGTCAACAAAGTGCGGCGTCAGTGACGCAGCACACCTCCTTCCTGAAAATATTGCAGATGCGTGAATAATGTGCAGTTGTCGATGGCGCGAGCGCGCGGGGCGGGCCCCACCACGCAGCAGTCAACAATGTCAGTGACGTCGGGCGGGCCAAAATTTAGCGGGCATAGTTCAGTGGTAGCATTTCCACTGACCAAATGCATCTGGAGTCGTTAAAACCTCGGCTTGCAGAAGTTGCCAAGTCAACCAAGGTGCTTCAGTAGAAAAATCTCCGTGCTGTCATTGATGCAACACGGTGAAGGACTCATCTGTCTTGAGAACTGTGTCAGCGAAGTGCGGTGTCAGTGGTATGTGAAAAAAACGTAAAAAGGTTGGGAACCCCAGGCACTGCCGTGGCTGGCTTCAATGGTGCGAGGTGAAGCTCTACTTCAACTTTGACACCACGTGACCTTGTGGTACACAAACTTCAACAGCAGGGGTGGGCAGCCGGGTGTCAATTTGTGACTTCGACGTGCTCAAGGTGTGCAGCACGCGTGGGTGCACGGCAAAAGGGCCGGGGCAAAAGACTTTATCACTCCAAAATGGTGAGCAGGCAGCCGGGTGTTAGCTGACCTTCGCGGCGTCCAGGTGTCCGGCGATAGCGGCAAACATGAGGGCTGTGCCGCCGCTCTTGGCCATGGCATTGGGGTCCACGCCCTGCAGGGGCGGCAGTGCGGGCGCGGCAGTGGGCGTGCCGTCCCCCAGAGAGTCAGCTGCCAGTGGTGGTGAGACATGTGTAAGTGCTCTGGGTGTGTGGCACCGAGGCGGCGGCCTGGTCAGATGACAGCACCGCTGCACTCTACTACTAGTTGCGTACAGGCAGTGATGGGTCACGGCGTATAGCATATTTTAAACGTTATACAAAATACGGCGTTATACAAGATACGGCGTATGTATACGCCCAAAACCGCGATATACGGCGTATTTGCCGTATAAATGCGTTCGTCTGTATACGTTATACGGCGTATTTACATACGTTATACGGCGTATAATGCAAAAATGGTACGTCGTGGCCCATCACTACGTACAGGTAATGGTGGATCACAAGCGCGTATGCTGCACCTCTGCCGCATACGTTAGCAGCACCATGCGGGCCAAAACGCAGTTCATAAACCGCTCATGCCGCAGTGCGTACTCATCAGCGCCCGTGAAGTTGAAATATGAGCTTGCGCGTTCATCACCTTATTGATGAAGAGCTCGCACGAGGCTGCGTGCCCCGCATGTGCAGCAAACACGAGGGGCGTCATGCTCCGGCCGTCCTTTAGCTGCACGTCCGTGTATACATTCTTCAAAGTAGAATGAAGTAGTTCCACAAGTGGTTCTAAAAGTACTCCAAGTATATACAGTGCTTCGGAGTGTATGGTAGTGTGCAAAGGTGTAACATAACATACATCCCAGTTTGTGAATACAGCACGTATCAGACACACACTTCAAGGAAGCATATCGTACACTATAAGTATTTAGCTGCATGCGTTTATAATTAGTGCTTGTGCATTTATCACCTTCTTGATGAAAAGGTCGCACGCGGCCGAGTGCCCCGCGTTCGCCGCAAACATGAGGGGCGTCATCCCCTGGTCGTCCTTCAGCTGCACGTCAGCGCCCTTCGCCAGCAGCCGCTCAATCACGGCCAGGGTGCCGTTCGTGGCCGCCTCCACCAAAGCCGTAGCACCACTGTTGGCCGCGCGCGCATTCACGTCCGCGCCCTGAGACAGCAGCAGCTGCAGGGGGGTGGGGGGGGGGGGAGGGGAAGGGTCAGACAGCATACTGGTATAGCCTCAAGCTTCTTGTAAAATGCATGTGTGCGCCTCAAGCTGAGGCCCCCAAACGTTGCACGCGCTGCAGGCAGTACATGTGTACATATACGCTAAAAATCCCCAATGTCAGTTACCAATGTGTGTGTGGTGGATAGGCGCGCCGCCCGGCACCCACGTCCGCCATGTCGACGTGCCCCCCCGCCGCCACATACATCAGAGGCGTGCTGCCGTCCCCCTCGTCTGCCTAAACGCCTTCACAAAATCAGTATTGGACCACTTAAAAACATCACACCCACACTGCACCGCCCTGAATGGAAAGTGCCCGTGTGCGTCGCAAGTAGGCACACCGCTCAGCACTCACGTCCACCATCTCAACGTGGCCCCCCCGCCGCCGCGTACATGAGGGGCGTGATACCGCCCCCCTCGACCGCCTTAATGCCCTCATCATCTCAATTCAGTACCAATACCGCATGACACGAGTACATACACGCTACCAAAACACGAGCTGCCAATGGTCACTGTGTGTGTGGCGAAAATACAGCACTCACGTCCACCATCTCAACGTGCCCGCCTGCCGCCGCGTACATGAGGGGGGTGATGCCGTCCCCCTCGTCCGCCTTTGCGCCCGCGCCGCACAGCATCATGGCCACCGCCTGGTGCCCGCCCGCCGCCGCGACCACCAGCGCTGTGTAGCCCTGCAGCAGCAGCGGCGGCAGCGGCGGTGGCGGCAGCAGCGGCGACGGCAGCGCCAGTGGCAGCGGTAGCGGCAGCGGCGGTGGCGGCAGCAGCACGGCGGCGGCGGTAGCAGCAGTGGCGGCGGCGGCGGCAGTGGCAGCAGCAGTAGCGGCAGCAGCGGCAGCGGCGGAGCACCAGCAGCAGCGCCAGCAGCAGCAGCAGCGGCGGCGGCGGCGGCGGCAGCAGCGGCAGCAGCAGGTGCGCATTGCGTGGGAGTGCCCAGTGAGAAATGCACGGGTTCGGGCGGACAGCATGCGGGTTCGGGGAAGTGACAGGTGATGTCGGGGTGCAGATGTGGTTGCATGCTAGTGTGACTGTGTTGCGGCGGCGGCAGCAGCAGCGGGTGCGCACTGCGTGCAGCGCGCAGTGAGGAATGCATGGGTACAGGCGGATGGCATGGCGGGTTTTGGTGACATGAAAACTAATGTAGGGGCGAGAAAGTATCATGTGTCATTTTGTTGTTGCTTCTTATTTCGTGGTATCATTACAGATCTTAGGTATTACTGTTGTATTGCTGCGCACCCCGCCACAAATAGTTGCACAGTGTTGGGTGCAGGCGGGTGCGTCACATGTGGCGCGACTCGGCTGGGACTGTAACTGCCAGGAGGCGCAAGCAGTTTCATTACAGTTTTCATGCTGTTTTCCACAAGGCCAACTTACCAAATAACAGGGAGTTTACGCCGGCACAGAGTTTAATACTACAGCAGTAGTTATAGACACATAAGCCACGCCAAGTTATAACCCACCTACTCGAAGCCTATTACAAAAAACACTTCAGAAGTATACCTGTATGGTCAATAACATGTTGTGGGTTTTTTTTCTGAACTAACCAAAAAAGAAATGGTTGTAAACAGATCCAAGAAAAGTGTGAACATGTAGTGTACTGCATCAGTACTCACAACTTACTGGTGGCTGACGTCTTGTTGTTCACAATCCACAGCTTGAAGTGTCTACGTGGGCCAGCATGGCCATGCCACAGCTTCCCGTCGATGTGCATGATTGGGTCTAGTTGGGGCAGATAACAGCTTCCCGTCGATGTGCATGATTGGGTCAAGTTGGGGCAAATAACAGCTTCCCGTCGATGTGGATGATTGGGTCTAGTTTGGGCAAATAACAGCTTCCCGTCGATGTGCATGATTGGGTCTAGTTTGGGCAAATAAACAATGTACAATGCTACTACATCAAGTATAACGGAAGCATGTTGCAGTTCCTTCCAAAAAAGCCTTATTGGCATGGCACTGTAATTTTGCCAACGGCTTTCATTGCTGTGGGTGGTTGACCTTTGGCACTGCTGAAATCCTAGTTGTTACCACTAGCAGTATGACATACTTCAAAAGTATGTGTACATTGAATGCAGACAGCTCTTGCAAGTATGAGCACATTATATTTTAAGATGCATAGGCACGGCGTACTGCAATACCTATGTGTATACATACATATATTATGCACGCACGTCTGGCGCCGTGCGACACCTTCGCCAAAGCATCTATTTACTGTGTATATTTAATCACGCAGCACGGAAGTACTCGCATAGGTAGTGTGGTGTATTCACCACCTACTCAGTACTGTATTTATACATCAAAACAATATTATAAGTTGTTTTTTTAACATCGTTTATGTTATTAAAAAAGTAATAAAAGAAACTATAGGATAGAAGGGAAAAAATGAAATTTTGGTCAAGAGGAAGAATACTTGCTGTAATTGGACTGATAGGTCTTGGGGTAGGTGTTACTGGATGGCAAACATTATTAAGTAATGCAAATAACAATCCCGATTCTAAACAAAATAGAGCAAGCTCAAAAATGACATATGGTCGTTTTTTAGAATATTTAGACATGGGTTGGATTAAAACTGTAGATTTTTATGACAACGGTAGAATTGCTATAATTGAAGCTTCAAGCCCAGAACTTGGGGATCGTGCTCAAAAAATACGTGTAGAAATACCTGTTGGGGCTTCTCCATTGATTGTTAAATTAAGAGAAGCCAAAGTTGATTTCACATCACACCCAAGTGCAAATTATGAAGGGCTTTTTGCAATATTAAGTAATATTTTTATACCATTAGTCATTGTTGTTGGGTTATTTTTACTTTTCCGTCGCTCAACAAATTTTATGGGTGGTCCTGGGCAAGCAATGAATTTTAGAAAAGCACGCGCAAAAGTACAAATGGATGCGAATACTGGAATTTTATTCAGTGACGTTGCTGGAATTGATGAAGCTAAGGAAGAATTTGAAGAAGTAGTTACTTTTTTAAAAAAACCCCAACGCTTTACATCTGTTGGTGCAAAAATTCCTAAAGGTGTAATTCTTGTAGGACCTCCAGGAACAGGTAAAACATTACTTGCTAAAGCTATTGCTGGTGAAGCTGGGGTACCTTTTATTAGTATTTCTGGTTCGGAATTCGTTGAAATGTTTGTGGGTGTTGGTGCTTCTAGGGTAAGAGATTTATTTAAGACAGCGCAACAAAATGCACCCTGTATAGTTTTTATTGATGAAATCGATGCTGTTGGTCGCCAACGTGGTGCTGGTGTCGGTGGGGGTAATGATGAAAGGGAACAAACCTTAAACCAAATTCTAACTGAAATGGATGGTTTCCAAGGAAATACTGGAGTAATTGTTATTGCTGCTACAAACCGTGTTGATGTTTTAGACGGTGCTCTTTTACGTCCCGGACGATTCGATAGACAAGTAAATGTTAATCTACCTGATGTTAAAGGACGCCTTGAAATTTTAAAAGTACACGGACGAAATAAAAAAATTAATCAGGATATTTCTCTAGAAATAATTGCTCAAAGAACACCTGGTTTTTCTGGTGCAGATTTAGCAAATTTATTAAACGAAGCTGCTATTATAACAGCACGTAGAAACAAACAAGCAATTACTATGGCAGAAGTAAATACTGCCATTGATAGAGTTATTGCTGGATTAGAAGGTACGCCTCTAACTGATACTAAAAATAAACGTTTAATTGCTTATCATGAAATAGGACATGCTATTACAGGAACATTATTAAAATATCATGATGATGTACAAAAAGTAACACTAATACCGAGAGGTCAGGCAAGAGGTCTAACATGGTTTACACCAAATGAAGACCAGGCTTTAGTATCACGTGGACAATTAGTAGCTAGAATTATTGGTACCTTAGGTGGCCGTGCTGCAGAAGAAGTTGTTTTTGGACCTAGTGAAATTACAACTGGTGCAAGCAATGATTTACAGCAAGTAACTAGTCTTGTACGTCAAATGGTTACAAGATTTGGGATGTCAACAGTAGGACCAATTTCTTTAGATTCTGGTGGTGGACAGGTTTTCTTAGGACGTGGTATTCGTAATGGTAGTGAAATATCTACTGCCGTTGCCGATAAAATTGATGATCAGGTAAAAGTTATTGTTAAACATTGCTATGATCAAGCTGTTGATATTATTAAGAAAAATCGTATTGTAATGGATCAATTAGTAGATCGATTAATCCAAGAAGAGACAATAGATGGTGATGAATTCCGTAAACAGGTAGGAATGTATACTAAATTACCAGAAAAATTTACTTCTGTTTCAAAAACAAAGAACTTAAATAAAGAAACAAAAGAAACTTCAAATTTATTTTTATAATTAACAAAAATAGGTTCTTTGATTGGTTTGGCTAATTTGATAGACTCTTTATAAGAGTTAAAGCCAATCTTGAAAAGATAGTTTGCTATTTTTGTCTTTGTGGAATCTTCTAAGTCTTGGAACTTGAAAGTAATATAATCTACAACGAGATTTTCGGATTCTAAAGTTAATTTATTTTGCTTCAATTCATTTTCAATCAAATGGTAGAAAACAGGCCGTTCTCGGATAGGGTCGGCAGTAGTTTTAATATAGTATACTTCGTATGCAAAGTCGATATATTTCTACGTAAAACTACAAAAAGTGCACGTCCATTTAGAGTATACTCTAAATGGATGTGCATAGAAATACATAAAAATTGTGTATTAAGGGACCTGGGATTCAAGTGCTTTCTGGGAGGTCCCTTATCGGTCGATGTAAGACCACTTCCTAGGTACTTGAATCATTATTACTATTAAAATCTATAAGATCGTAATTTTCGATATCAATGGATTCACCCTTTTCAAGAAGGTCATCCATAAATTTATCTCTCGCAATGTAACGATCCTTTAATACGTTTAAAGTCTTAACATCCAAATCAGCAGCATAAAACTTCAAATAATATGCCTCATCTTCGGCATAAGCTTCGATTGCCTCTTCAATAATCTCTTTCGTTAATTTCTTAACGAATATCATAGGGTCGCCTGCAGATAGAAAATCAGTTTTGTCTTGCTCCATTAAGGTCAGTAAATTTTTTTGAGTTGCTACAACTACAACATATGTGTGCCCATTCTCTAACTTTACAGAGACATCCACATTATCATCAAAAATATTTTCTACCTCATCTATAATTTTAATACTTTGTACTTTCATTTTTTCATATTTTTATTAGAAAAATTTTTCAATCCTTTTCTTGTGAAATTAAAGCATGGATCACTTTTTGTTCATTGTTTTTGTTAGATTCTGCTAGAATTTCTATCGAATTTATTTCCGTTTCCGAATATCGAAAGAAGAGTCTAGCTTTACCTCCCGATCTCAGATAAAAAATAGAGTCCCTGCCAGCTAATTTTTTAGCTTTTCGGCCAGATTTAAATCGCCCATTCTTTAAATCTGTTTGTAACTTGTCTAAACCTTTATTAAATTCGGGATCTTTCCGAGACTTTTTCGAAAATTTAGACATTATAGGAGTCATTTCTGAAGTAACTTTATATTTGACAAATCTATCGCCACAATCCTCTATAAGATCAGCCGCTTTACAAACTGTTATATAAAAGGCTTGATCTATTTTTTCATCTATACGACATATAGCTGCTGCAGCTTCTTCCTTTTTCTTTCTTACGAAGCCTGAGGGTGTAAATATTTCAGGCTAAATATATTCAGCCGCCGCTAGCGGAGATGATGTAGTCAGAGATGGAGACAGAGAGGTAGCGAAAAGAGAAGCAATCATCAAATTTTTTCTGAAATCTCTTCGATTCTTGCGTACTTGCTCATCAATTTTAATTTTTTCCTCTTCTGTTAGGTTACAGCAGTAGGAATCTGCGACTTGTAAAGTCATAAAAATTCTCCTATATATATTTATAAAATTTTAATCTGATCTCTTTATAATACAATTCTATAAAAAGCAACAATTTTTTATAAAAAAGAGAAATTTTTATAAGTTTTCGTTAGTACTTTAAAAAGTGCCCATGAAAGGGATCTTTTTTAAAGTACTTCTGATTTTTTAAAATCTCTCAAATAGATTGGTATATAAGCCTAAAAGGTTAATTAATAATTTTCTAATTATACAAATTTAAACAAATTTTATCTCGTATAACCAGATAAAAATGCTAATTTGAAAGTTTTTCATAAAGAATAAAACCTTCTGTAATATTATGTATGTTTAATTCTTGTACAGGATAATAATATCCATCAGAAATAATTGTATATTTAGATTCGATTAGATCGGGCTCTTTAAAAAATTCTACGAACTGAAGAAATAATTTTTTATTTTTGTTATTCGTTGGTTGGATAAGACAGCTGAGTATGAATCTAAGAATTCTCTGGTAAAAATTATCTTTTCAAGATTTCTAGAACTGAAAACTTGAATAACTTTAAATTGAACTTCAAATTGATCTTTTGTAATTCTTTGTTTAGAAAAAATGGCTAAAAGAAAAGGATAGGCGCGATAAAAAAATTCTTCTACGATCCAAACTTTTAGAATCCAAGAATTTTTTTTGGACTTTTCAAATTTTACTTCTGGAATTGTGAATAAACTGCAATATTCAGAATCAGTAAAAGATTGAATCAATAAAATTCTTTGAAGTTCGTAAAAAAAAATCTATCAGCTTCTTTAATTGATAATAGTTAGTAGGTTTAAAAGTCGGGTTTTGATATTTAAAAAATACTGTAGTCGAAAAACTACTTGTCGATAAGAAGTAGATCCTAAAAAATCTGTTGTAAAATCCAAATTTTGAACATAGATCCAAAATTGTAGTAAGCAGAAAAATTTTTTACGATAAGTCATTTATTGTTTCCGAATTGTTAATGACTAGCCAATGCAGATAAGGAAAATAAAGAGGCAAATTCTTTGCGGAATAGCAGAAAATTTGTGAAGAAATTTGTTGCTCAAATTCTTCCAACCGATTTTTAACTAATAACAAATGATACTCTTGAAGAGATTTTCCTTTCATATCTTGCCCAATTTAAAAAAAAATTTCCATTATATATGCGATAAAAAATATTGCTTCGTCGGTTACCGATTGTTAAAATCAGACCTTTGGAATTTTTGTCAAAGCCAACATTTGCTTTAATTCTTTTAGGGATTCATACAAAAAATCTTGAATCGAGATTTTATCATCTCTTATATTCTCGCGAGAAGAATAAAGATCGAATCGAGAAAGAACCCCTGAAGAAAAGATTGTCCAGTCAATTATTTGTTCTTTCGAAAAAAGTAAAACCTAGTAGCGTTGAGTCCAGAAAAGTCCCGCCCCAATAAGAGTTATCTCCAAGAAAAGAAACTCTACGCGTATACACTTTTTTATGCAAAACCTTGTTATATATTCTTTTTTGAGATAAAATATTTCGTAGGTTAAAAAGTAAGAAAGCCAAAAACTTGTATTTAATACAGGAGAAATCAATGGGATTACCTTGGTATCGTGTT
>JAULBY010031351.1:0-15630 GCA_032358315.1 Ophiocytium majus
CGCTGAGCTTTGATGGGGCCGAAGCCCCTTGGGTTAGGAGGTCAACCACTCCTCAAAAGATTTGATGGGCCAGCCGAGGTCTTCGGCACAGGCCACGTAGATTTGATAGCGCGATTGCAACGATTCCATATCGATCTCCTGAAGTTAAGCGTTTTCCATTTCAAACAACCACTCACCGCCCATGGCAGCTTCGACGAAGCCGATGCTGCCCTTGGTTCCTTCTTTCACGTCATCCCGCGAGGGGATCACGTTGCCGTAGTAATCGCGAGCAGCGTTTGGGCCGAGCAAACACCGGCCAGAGTTGATGGCGTCCATCATGGTCCGGCCGTAGCTGCCTTGCAGCCCCCACATGCCACTGTTGATGGCCCGTTGAATCGAGAGGAAGTAGTCCATCTCGCTGACCTCGTCGTCAGACTCGATGGTGTTTACGTCGTTGAGGTCAAACATATCAATTCTCCAGGGGTTCGGTTTGAGCGGCCATGATGTTGTAGCTGACCGTCGTGTACTTGGCGACCAGGGCGTTGGGAGCCTTCAGCTCCTGGGCAACCTTGGACCAGGCAACCGTTTTCTTTTCCGGGGTCAACTTGACCGTGGTCACGTACATGCTGCCCCGATAGGTGCCAGCGCCGAGCAACTTAATTTTGTTTTTCAAGTCTTCGGCCTGTTCTTGCAGGGCTTCGATCTGGTCTTGCAAAAGGCCGAGGTTGTCGACCATCTTCAGTGCGGTGGTATCCATAAAAATCTCCAAACAAAAACCAGCGACCGGCTGGATCGGAGTGTTGATCACACTGCACAGGACACCGGGCGATGTCCTGCACGCTGGGATCAGGTTCCGTTGTAGCCCCAAGCGGGCATCTCGAAGAGCCACATGCTGGCTGCGTAGCTCAGCTTGCTGCTGCTGTCGGCTGCGTGGGCAACCAGCTCAGCGCGTTCAGCATGCAGGCTGGCCAGGGCGGCCAGGGTTGAGGGGGTTGGCCGGTACGCCTTGAACATCTTGATGTTGGCGTCGACCTTGGCGAGTGCGATGTCGATCATGTCATCTCCAAACTGAGTAGGGTTCGCCACCGCTGAGCGCGATGTCGTAGGGTGAAACAAGAGGCTGAAACCCAGCCCGACGATTCATAAGGCTGACCGCAAGGTCGTAGAAATCTTCGCGCAGGTGATCAAGGCGTTTGCCGCCCGACTCAACCAAAGGAAACTGGGCTTCGAGCAGCAAAACGCTCATTGGTTTTTTGCGATAGGCCATGTTGATCTCCAAAGTTATTTGACGCAGCTGTCACAGCTGCAAGGGGTGATGTCGTTCTTGGCTGACAACCTCAACTCAGCCATGGTGTCGTAGCCCCTGGTGTGCACCAGGTCGTCGTTAAACCGAAACCCGTTGGGCAGGTTCAGGATGTAGCTAACTTCGTCGCCGTACCCGTCGACGTCTACGTCGCGGGCCACATTGAGTTTGTATTTCATGGTGACTCCTTAAATTTGGGCGCTTGCGTAAGCGTCGACATACTGGACCTCAAAGCCGAGGGCCTTGATGTCAGCGACCTGCTGGCTGCTGAAGGTCTTGGCACCGATCAGCTTGGCGAGCCGCAGGGCGGTTGCGTTGGTTGGGTCCGGGTAAATCTTGGGGACGCCGTACACGATTTTGATGGTGAGAAAAACGACTGGCATATTAAGCTCCTACAGGTGCAAACAATTTCCGCATGTCTTGCATAAAGACGCGGAGGGCAACAGCTTCCCGGTTGTCCAACTCGTCGTTGTCCGACAGCTCGTTCATCACGACGACCATGTCGAACAGGCTCATGCCGTACATGGCGCGTTTGTCTTCGATGATTTGAATTGCTTGTTTGATGTCCATACTGATCTCCAAAAGAACCAAGCTGTTACGGCCGCCTGGATACGCCGCCAAAGAACAGCACGCTGCCCTTTGGTTCCTTCGCACTCGTCAGTCTGGGGGACTGGTTCTTAGCGGTCTGGCCTTTGATTTCCCTGGTCGGTACTCTGTAATCAGCTGGTTCCCTTTTTCTATCCCCCTGGTTCCTTCGGGGTGGGTTGTTTTCAACCACAACTGAAATGTAGCACACTGACAGGCACTGTCCAGTAATATTTAAGTTTCGGCAAAAATACAACATAAATTATTTTGAAAGCGTTGTTTTTGTGCAACAAAGATTTTTTGATTTTTATGGTTTTTAGCCACTTGACCCCGATTTGCTCGTCGAGTACACTTTTTGCGCGAAGCTGCGTTCGCAAAAAACGCAAAAACCAAACAACCCGGCCGCCTCAAAGCGGCTTTTTTATTGGGGAATTTCATGCAACAAATCACGATCACTGTCGGCGACGATGGCACGATGACTGTCGAGACGAGCGAGGGTGGCGAGCCGTACCAATGCCAGAGCGCCGAGGAGTGCATGCAGTACGTTGGCATGATCCTCAAGGAAGAATCGGGCGAAGGCCCGCAAGAGCAAACCACTGAAGGGCCAGAGCAGTATGGCCAGATGTGGCAGCAAGAAGCCCAAAAGCGTCAACCCCAACCTGGCCTGATGGCCTAACCAAAGGAGCTAACCATGCAACAGTATTCCAACCCCGAGTCTCGCAACACCATGCGCGCCGCAGGCAACCCCATGAAAACCGGCGCAGCCATTGGCGGTGGCGGCAATCAGACCCAAGGCGCTGGCCAAATCCCTGGCAAGGTGTCCGTTCCCATGCCTGGCACAGACACCACGCAGCCCGCTTACAAAGGCGGTATGGCCAAGGCCCCCGTTGGTTTTAACAACGGCATCATCCCTGGGAAAATCTAAATGCCCAGCCGTAGCCCGGCTCAGGCCAGGATGATGGCCGCTGCTGCGCACAACCCCGCCTTCGCCAAGAAGGTGGGTGTCCCTGTGTCTGTGGCGGAGGACTTCAACAAGGCCGACAAGGCAACCGGCATTCTTCGCAAAGCAATGAAAGCAAAGAAGAAATGAAGACACCGGCTTGGCAACGCAAAGAAGGCAAGAACCCTGCGGGGGGCTTGAATGCCAAGGGGCGCGCCAGCGCAAAGGCTGAGGGCATGAACCTCAAGGCCCCGGTCAAATCTGGCGACAATCCACGGCGCGCGAGCTTCTTGGCCAGGATGGGCAACATGCCCGGACCTGAGCGCAAGGGCGGCGAGCCAACCCGTTTGCTCAAGAGCCTCAACGCCTGGGGCGCATCGAGCAAAGCAGACGCCAAGGCAAAGGCCCAAGCGATCAGTGGTCGAAACAAACAGGGCCTAGTGCGCAAAGCGATGAAAGGCTGACATGGCAGCAACAAAGAACGGGGCAAAACGCCTGGCTGAGCTGGCCGGTGCGCCGCCCAGAATGGCCACCGTAGATGACTTGCAAGCTGCCGGGGTTCCGCACGCCAGTGCTCACGCCAAACAGCGCAGCAGCAAAAAACCAATGGGCATCAACCTCAAGGCCGTGGCCGAGGCCCTGGTCGACGCAGGCATGGACCCAGCAGTAGAGATCATCAACATCCTGCAAAAGCAGGTGCCGGTTCGTGACGTGAACGGCAAGCCACGCGTGGACCCCACCACCAAAAAGCCGCTGATGGCCGACGCCATCGACGCAGACACCAAGCTGCGCATGCTCAACGAGATGCTGCAATACACGCAACCCAAGCTCAAGTCCGTCGAGATGAAAGTCTCTGGCCAGCTTGAGCTGACCAATGAACAGCTGGACAGCCGCTTGACCATGCTGCTATCGAGGGCTGTCAGCAAATGAAGATCGACGACCTAGACCTCAGCAAGCTCAACCTCAGCTCCTTGACGCATGAGGAAAAGGTGCAGGTCTACGAGTTGTTGCGCTTGCGGGACATTCGCGCCAAGCGCAATCGCCTTGCAACCTACAAGCCATACGCCAAGCAGGTGGAATTCCACGCTGCCGGTTCGTCGTTCCGTGAACGCTTGTTCATGGCAGGCAACCAGCTTGGCAAGACCTGGGCTGGCGCGTTTGAGACCGCCATGCACTTGACCGGCCGATACCCCAGCTGGTGGACCGGCACCCGATTCCCTTACGCTATCCGCGCAATGGTCGGGTCCGAGTCTGCCGAGCTGACACGCAAGGGCGTGCAGCGTTTGCTGCTTGGCCCGCCTGAAGTGCGCGACGAATGGGGCACTGGCTCGATACCCTACGACTGCATTCGCGACACGAGCATGAAGCAAGGCGTGCCGGACGCCGTGTCCAGCGTCGTCGTGCGTCACGAGTGTGGCGAAGACAGCGTGATCCAATTTAACTCATACGACCAGGGCCGCACCAAGTGGCAGGCCGACACGGTCAATTGGGTGTGGTTCGACGAGGAGCCGCCGCTTGGCGTTTACTCCGAGGGCTTGACCCGCACTCAGGCTGTGGGCGGCCAGGTGTGCGTGACCTTCACGCCTTTGCTTGGCATGTCCGAAGTGGTTAAGCGGTTCCTGATCGAGAAACCCGCAGGCACCAACGTCACCAACATGACGATCAACGATGCCGAGCACTACACGCCCGAGCAACGCGAATCCATCATCAACGCATACCCTGAGCACGAGCGCGATGCCCGAGCCAAGGGTGTTCCGATCTTGGGCAGCGGCCGCGTGTTCCCGGTTGCCGAGGACGCGATCAAGGCCAAGCCATTCCCCGTCCCGCCACATTGGCCACGGATCGTGGGCATTGACTTTGGCTGGGGCCACCCAACCGCCGTGGTTTGGCTGGCATGGGACCGCGATGCCGACACGCTTTACGTGACCGACTGCTACCGGATGAAGGAGGCCAGCGTGGCCATCCATGCTGCCGCGATCAGGGCGCGAGGCGAGTGGTGCCCAGTGGCTTGGCCGCATGATGGCTTGCAGCACGATAAGGGCTCAGGCGAACAGCTGGCCAAACAGTACAAGGACCAGGGCGTCAACATGATGGTCGACCGTGCCACGTTCGAGGATGGCAGCAACGGCTTGGAGGCCGGTGTGGCCGAGATGCTCACCCGCATGCAGACCATGCGCTTGAAGGTCTTCTCCCACCTGGAAGAGTGGTTCGAGGAATTCCGCCTGTACCACCGCAAAGACGGCATCATTGTTAAACTCAACGACGACATCTTGTCGGCCACGCGATACGCCATGATGATGCGTCGCAAAGCCAAAACGCAGGAAGAGGCCGAGACGCGCCTTCGCGGCACTCGCATGCCCAACGTCCCAGCGTTTGACGTATTCGACCAAGTAGCCGGGTATTGACCCGCAACAACAGGAAAACCTTATGCAAGCTCAACCCCAGCAAATCGATGTTGAAGTAGAAGTTGTAGACGAAGCCGAGCAACGCCGGAAGGTCGAAGAGCGTTTGCAGGCTTTTGGCTACAACATGGCCCAACAGCGCGACGAGTGGGTTCGCATCCGTTACAGCTTCGGCGTCGACAAGCGTTGGCTCGAAGACGAGGACCAGTACAACGCCAAGGACAACATCGCCAAGCAGGCAAGCCAGATGATGACCTCGGTGGAGCAGGGTTACCCGGTGACCACCCAGATGGCCAAGCCGCACCGATCCACCGTTTACATCGGCCTGACCCGTCAAAAGACCAACGCGGCCGAGGCTCGCCTGGCTGACATCCTGCTGCCCACGGACGACCGCAACTGGGGCATCCAGCCCACGCCCAAGCCTGATGTCATGGTTGCAAGCCGTGACAACCGCATGGCCGCAGACCGCGATACCGGCCAGCCGATGGTGCACCCTGAGACTCAAGAGCCGCTGAGCATGAAGGACATTGCCCGAGCTGCCATGCAGGTGGCGCGCGAAAAAGCCAAGGCCATGCAGACCGAGATGGATGACCAGCTGGTTGAGTGCGACTACAACGCCGAAGTGCGCAAGATGCTGCACAACGCAGCTCGCCTGGGCACCGGAGTGCTCAAAGGCCCAGTGGTCACCAGCCGCACGCGCAAAGCCTGGCAGCCATACAAGGACATGCAGGGCAACCAAATCCACCAAATCGAGATCGTGCAGGAGATGACCCCTGCCTCGTTCAGCGTGGACCCACGCAACTGCTGGCCTGACCCAGGCTGCGGAGACAACGTCCATGCAGGCAAGGGGCTGTACGAGCGCGAGCGCATCACCGTGCGCCAGGTTCGTGACCTTGCCAAGCAGCCAGGGTTTATGAAGGACCAGCTTCGCAAGGTGCTGGAAGAAGGCCCCAAGAAGTCGGCCACCTTCCAAGAGCTGAAAGACGAAGACCAGCGCGACCTGGCCCGCGATACCTACGAGATGTGGACGTACTGGGGCGAGGTCGACCATGATGACCTCCAAGCCGCAGGCGTGGATGTCGGCGACAAGGACGAGCTGCGCACCATGAGCGCATGCGTGGTGATGATCAACAGCACCATCGTCAAGGCTTACGTCAACCCCCTGGACGGCGGCGACATCCCCTACGATTTCTTCGTTTGGGAGAAGGTCTCCGACAGCGTGTGGGGATACGGCATCCCATACCTCATGCGCGCCCAACAGCGGGTGCTTAATGCGGCATGGCGTCAGATGATGGACAACGCTGGCGTCAGCTCAGGCCCTCAGATCATCGTCAAGGCTGGCGCAATCCAGCCTGCCGACAAGCAGTGGCAGCTCTCAGCTCGAAAGATTTGGTGGGCCACCGACGACGTGGACGACGTGCGCAAAGCCTTCACCGCTGTCGAATTCAACAGCTACCAAGGCGAGCTGGCCAACATCATCAAGATGGCCATGGAGCTGGCCGACCAAGAGACCGGCGTGCCCATGATCACCCAGGGCGAGAAGGGTGCAGCGCCAGATACTGTCGGTGGCATGCAGCTGCTGATGAACAGCGCCAACGTGGTGCTGCGCCGCATCGTCAAACAGTTTGATGACATGGTCACCAAGCCGCACATCCGCCGGTACTACGACTACAACATGCTGTACAACGAGAACGAAGAGATCAAGGGTGACTTCACCATTGACGCTCGCGGCTCGTCTGCCTTGCTGGTGCGCGACATTCAGAACCAGGCGTTCCTGAACCTGCTGGCGGCCGGGGCCAACCCGATCTACGGCGTTTACCTGGACACCCAGAAACTGTTTGAGAAGGCGCTGCAAGCCCAGCACATCGACCCGGCCGAGGTCTTCAAGTCCGAGGAAGAACTCGAAAAGATCAAAGAACAGCAGCAACAGCCCCAGGCCCAGCAGGCCGACCCCCGCATCGAGGCAGCCAAGATTCGTGCCGAGTCGGACAAGGTCCGTGTGGAGGCCCAGAACCAAGGCGACATGGCCGAGCTGCAAACACGCGAGAAGCTGGCCCAGATCAATTACCAGCAGCGCATGGAGGAGTTGGCCATGCAGCGCGAGATCGAGATGCTGAAGATGGCCAACGTCCAGAACCTTACACTCGAACAGATCAAGGCCAAGTTGGCCGACACCGCGATGCGCGAGCGGGGCAAGAAGGAAATCTACGCCGCCGAGCAAAATCTGAAAATGACCACGGGTTCAGGCATCTGACCCAACCACTGAAAGGAAATCACCATGGCCACCATCAACGCAACCGTCAGCCGCGACACAGTTCCAGGCGCAGTGCTTGTAACCTGGGACGCAATGACTACTGGCGACGTAGGAGCGGGCGTGCCCATCGCCTACGCTGCCGACCTGAGCTGCCAGCAGTCTGGCACGATCGGCGGGTCCACCACGACCTGGCAGGGGTCCAACGACAACACCAACTGGCACCCCATGACCCAGCGCGGCAGCACGTCTGACATGGCCTACACGACCGCCTCACTGCACCTGGCCCAGGAGAACCCAGCCTTCGTGCGACCCGTAGTTACCGGCGGCACAAGCGTGACGATCAAGGCCGTAATGGCCATCCACGCACGCTACGCCAAGGCCCCATATTGAGCACTTGCGCACCGACCCCTGTTTGGCATAGAATCTTGACAGGGACCCCGCGTCCAAAATAACTCAAGCCAGGCACTGACCTGGCTTTTTGATGGCATGAACGATTTCACCTCTCCAACCTGGCACCTGCTGCGCAAATGGGCTGAGACCCAGCTCGAAAGCGCGCGTGTCAAAAACGATGCCGTCGGACTCTCCGACAACGAGACGGCCGCGTTAAGGGGTGAGATCAGGATGCTCAAAAGATTTCTCGACTTGCCGCAAGCGGCAACTCGGGGTGTGGTGGTTGAGTCGGATGAATAATCCCGCTTGACCTTTTGAGTGGACCGCCTTCGGGCGGTTTTTTATTGGAGAGCAAAGTGGAAGAAACCCAACTGTCTCAGGCTGAGACACAGAAACTCTGGAACGAAGAAGCTGCAAAGTTAGATGCCGGTGAATCCCCACCCGCATTTGAAGCTCAAAGCATTGCGCCGGAAACGCCGCAAGAACCTGAAGTCCAGATCGCATCTCAACCTGAATCGGTGGCTGATCCACTGGCGGGCCTACCGGAAGAAGTGAAGCAAGCCTTGGGCAAGATCACTCAACTGGAGCAAGCCAATGCTCAACTGCTGCACCACGTAAAGACTGCCGAGGGTCGCGTGGCTGCCATGCAGCGTGAGTTCCAGCAGGCGCGTCAAGCAACGGCTTCGGTCGATGCAAATGAAGCGCCTACGCAGGGACAAATGGCTGCGGCGGCTAAGAACCCCGAGAAGTGGGAGCAGCTCAAGCAGGATTTCCCAGAGTGGGCCGGTGCGATGGAGGAATACGTCGGCGCTAAGCTCAGCAACATGCAGCCAAGCGGCGTCCAGGCCACTCAGGTCGTGGATTACGTGCAGGCCCAGCTTGCTACTGAGCGTGAGCAGATGCGTACCCTTCTCGAAGAGGCACGAGTCGAAGGTAAATACGAGGATTGGCGGGATACGGTGAACACGCCGGATTTTGCACAGTGGCTCGCTATTCAACCCAACGAAGTACGTGCCTTGGCCGACAGCCCCGCTGCTCGTGACGCCATCAAGATGTTGGACATGTTCCACAACGTGAAGGGCAGATCGAGTGTGGACATCAGGCAAGAGCGCAGCCAGCGTCTCGCTGCGGCCGCGACAACTCGACCCGGACAGACACCGCCGCCCAAGACATTGGACGACTTGTCACCGGAAGAACTTTGGAACTACGAAGCCTCCCAGCGCGAAAAAACAAAAGCGCAAAGAGGCTATTAACTCACCACCTGAAAGGACGCCATCATGGCTATTCAAAATTACGGCACCGTAGCATCACGGAACTTGATCCGTGCCGCCCAAGGCATGCTGGAACACGCTCAACCTATCACCGTTCTCGGTGACTTCGGTACCCAACGCGAGATGCCCCAGAATTCGACTGACACTTTGGTGTTCCGTCGTACTCTGCCCTTCGGCGCATCGACTGCGGGCACCACGATTGAGAACTCCACTCGTTACGTTGGTACTCCTGACATCACCGCTTCCAACTTCGTGTTGGCCGAGGGTGTTACCCCCAACTCGAACACCATCTCCTTCCAGGACGTGACTGTTCAATTGCAACAGTACGGCGTGCTGTTCAAGTACAGCTCGAAAACCGAGCAACTGTACGAAGACGACATCCCCGGCGAAATGGTCAAGCTGACTGGCGAGACCTTGGCCGAGGTGATGGAGTTGGTTCGTTACGGTGTGTTGAAGGCCGGTTCGACTGTGATCTACGCAAACGGCTCCAGCCGCGCTGCGGTGAACACCGCGATCAGCCTGAACGCAATCCGTAAAGCAGCACGTACCTTGGAATCCAACCGTGCCCGCCGCGTGACCAGCCGCCTGGCTCCTGGCGTCAACTTCGGCACTCGTGCTGTGCAGCCCGCCTACGTGGTGTTCTGCCATACCGACGCCGTCAGCGACATCCGTAACCTGCCTGGCTTCACCCGCGTGGAAGAGTACGGTTCATTCAAGCCCATTCACGATCGCGAGATCGGTGCCTGTGAAGACTTCCGCTTCGTCAGCTCTCCGCTGTTGAAGTCCTTCTTGGCTGCTGGTGCTTCTGTCGGTTCAAGCGGCATGTTGTCTGTTGGTGCTACCAGCGTCGACGTGTATCCCTTCATCGTTATCGGTGAAGACGCATGGGGCCAAGTTGCATTGAAGGGCATGTCTGCCATCAAGCCTGTGGTGTTGAAAGCATCTCAGACCAACCACGCTAACCCATTGGGCCAATTCGGCTACGTGGGCGCTTCGACCTGGTTTGCTACCGTGCGTTTGAACGACGCCTGGATGGCTCGTATCGAAGCCGGTGTGACCGCCCTGTAATGACAAGGGGCTAGGGCAACCTGGCCCCGTCTAACAAAAAGGAACACACCATGAGTAATGCCTCTTTTTACAGTCTCGTCAACACTGGGGATTTAATCGGTGACTTAGTCGGTGCGGTGATGGCCACCCCACCGGTTGCAGCTACCGGTGCAACCCTGACTTGCACCCGTGATGTCCACGGCGGTCGAATTACCGTCATCAATGCCGCCGCAGGTTGCGCAGTCACACTGCCAAACGCGACCGGCACTGGTTCGGTATATCGATTTATGATCGGCACAACCGTTACTTCAAACAGCACCACCATCAAGGTGAACAATGCTACTGACGTGATGTCTGGCCGCGCATACGTGATCAGCGATAACTCAGCTGCGGTGCTTGGCTATGCCACTGCTGCCTCTTCTGACACCATCACTTTTGACGGCACTACAACCGGCGGATATGCTGGCGACATCGTTGAAATCACTGATGCGATCGCCGGTACATTTCTGGTCGAAGTACACACCAAAGCCACCGGCGCGGAAGCAACTCCGTTCTCGGCAACTGTCTCCTAATCTTTTTTAAGGAATTTCACCATGTCATACAATATTGAACAAGCCAATAGTGGCTATATGGCCCTGACTGCGGGCGGTCTGACCTACGGCTCCACCTCCAACTTGAAGCTCAAGACCGCAAATACCGTTACCTACGTAAACAACGGTATTCTGAAGTCTTACACCACGGCAGAAGTTGCCTTCAGCTCCGGCCACACCTCGTTGGCTGCAAACCAAAGCTGCTTGTTTGCGCTTTGGCTGACCGCTGGCGGCACGGCATCGACCACCCAAGGCCCCATCGTGGCTGCGGGCGATCCTTGCCCAGTGCCTGGGCAAGCAACGGCTGGCACAACCTTGATCGGGCTTTTGAAAATCAGCTCTACGGTCGCGTTTGTGCCCAACACCACAGCTCTTACCGGCGTCAGCGGCGTGACTTACACGTTCTATGACGTTGCTTTGATGCCCGGCTCGGCTCTGTAAATTGCCATCCTCTTCCTAGAAGAGTTTTGCTGGGGGCCTTCGGGTCCCCAGCTTTTTGGCAACCCCCTTTTATCAACCCCTGGAGAAAATGATGGCAACTAAAAAGAACACTGTCCAAGGCATGGAAATTCTGGACGACGCACCGGTCATCGAGACCGTCGCTGAATCCCGAGATTTCAGCAAGCTGGCCTCAGACGAGGCTTTTATGAATGAACTTGTGACGGTCATGGTCCATTCGACCACTGACGAGAATCAGCCCAACCATGTCGTTGTCAACTGCAACGGCATGAACCAGCCCATCGTGCGTGGCGTTCCCACAACCGTGAAGCGCAAATACGTCGAAATCTTGGCCCGCATGAAAGAGACCAAGTACAGCCAGGTGACCCGCAATCCGGCAGCACCTGACCAGATCGACATGATTGCACGTCACGGTTTGAGCTA
This sequence comes from Ophiocytium majus, assembly GCA_032358315.1. Classification (NCBI taxonomy): domain Eukaryota; class Xanthophyceae; order Mischococcales; family Ophiocytiaceae; genus Ophiocytium; species Ophiocytium majus. The sequence goes on from JAULBY010031351.1 coordinate 11,644, forward strand.
CCCGTTTGATTTGGTTGAAGACAACAACTCTCGCGGCCGTGCATGGCTGCAAAACGTGTTGGCTGAACCCGCTTAAAGCCAGGGGCTGCGCATGAACCTGCTTCAACTTACAAACCAAACCCGCGTCGAATGCGGCGTGTCAGGCCCTTCGCTGTCAACAGTGCAGAGCTTGACCGGCGAATCGGCGCGGATTACGTCGTGGGTTCAGCAGGCTTGGATCGATGTGCAAACATCGAAAGAAGATTGGCTCTTCTTGCGCCAGCCCTTTACTTTCAACACGGTCACGCAGCAGTGGCAGTACAACGCTTCCACTGACTGCGGTTTGTCCAACTTTGGCAACTGGAAGCGAGACAGCTTCCGCGCGTCAACGATTGGCAGCAATTACGGGGATGAGCAGCTTCTCAACTACATGGAGTGGACCACGTACAGGAACCTGTACCGGTACGCCAACATGCGCAACACCTATGCGCGGCCTGTGGTTGTTGCAATCACGCCTGAAAAAGATTTGGCGTTTGGTTCAACGCCTGATCAAGCGTATGTAATCGATGGCGAATACTACACACAACCTCTCAGTCTCACCGCTGACACTGACAGTCCTGACATACCCGCTCGATTTCACATGATCATTGTGTACCGAGCCATGATGTATTACGCCGGATACGAGGCCGCGCCTGAAGTATTGGCGCGCGGAGATTTTGAGTACCGGCGTTTGTACTCTCGCATGGAGATCGATCAGCTGCCAACCATCGTCAGCGGGCCCCCGCTGGCCTAAAGGAAAATCATGGCACAAGGAATGGCCCCGGTCAGATACGACATCATCCGCATGTCGGGTGGTCTCGACCTGGTCACTCCTACGCTTTCGTTGCCGCCAGGGACGGCGCGCGATGCGTTGAATTTTGAGGCATCCATTACTGGCGGGTATAGTCGCATTGCCGGATATGAGCGGTTTGATGGCCGCCCAAGCCCTTCCGCCGCCATATACGGGATTATTACGGTCAACCTAAGCGCCACCGTGAGCGTGGGGGACACGATTGTCGGGGCCTCTTCAGCTGCCACCGGCTACGTTATTTCGGCCACTACCAACCAGCTTGTTTACACCAAAGCCTCAAGCGCGTTCACCGCAGGTGAAGGGATCAAGGTGGGCGGCGTTACCAAAGGCACCATAACTGCTTTGGGCGCGGCCACCACGCCTACAAGCAAACAAGCCGCCGAGTACACCAACCTGGCCGCTGACGCTTACCGCGCGGACATTGGCGCAGTGCCGGGGTCTGGCCAGATTCGAGGCGTGGCGTATTACGGCGGAACCGTGTATGCCTGGCGCAACAACGCGGGCGGCACGGCCATGGCCATTTACAAGTCCACCACCAGCGGCTGGACCCTGGTGCCTCTGGGCTACGAGCTGGCATTTGACACCGGGTCAAGCGAGATTTTTGAAAATGACGTAATAACCGGCCAAACCAGCGGAGCCACGGGCACCGTGAAAAGAGTTGTGCAAGCCTCGGGCATTTGGACCTCAAACACGGCAGCCGGGTACTTGGTCTTTGCCACGGTGACCGGCACCTTCCAAGCTGGGGAAAATCTTCGGGTTGGGGGCACTACCCACGCACACAGCGGCGGCGCACAAGCAGCCATCACCCTGGCACCCAACGGCCGCGTTGAGACCGCCATGGGCAACGTCGGTGGCAACAGCAACCAGACGCGCATCTATGGGTGCGACGGGGTCAACACCGGTTTCGAATTTGACGGTACTGTGTACGTAAAAATACGCACCGGCATGACGCCATCAGACGTGCCGAACAAAGTGGCTTTTCACAAGCAGCATCTGTTTTTTGCTTACAACCAGTCGATCCAATTTTCCTCTTTGGGTTTACCCTACCAGTGGAGTCCAGTGTTGGGCGCGGGCGAGATTGCGTTGACCAATAACATCACCAACTTTTTGGTGCAGCCTGGCGATCAGTCGACTGGGGCCATGGCCATCTACACCGACAGTGACACCTACATTTTGTATGGGACAAGCTCGGCCAACTGGAACCTGGTGTCGTACAACGTGGGCACGGGGGCCAAATCTTACACGGCGCAGAACATGTCGCAAAGCTATGTGTTTGATGACCGGGGTGTCATCAATTTGCAAACCACGTTAAATTACGGCAACTTTGATTCAGCGGCTTTGACGCTGAACATCAGGCCGTTTATTCAGCAACGACGCAATCTGGCCACTGGCAGCAGCTTGAATCGGGAAAAGGCCCAGTACCGGGTTTACTTTAGCGATACCTATGCGCTGTACATGACAATTTCAAACAACCAATTGCTGGGTGCCATGCCTGTGCAATTTGCTCACGCAGTGACGGTGATATGCGAAGGCGAATCGCCTGACGCCGCCGAGACCTCGTTCTTTGGTTCGACCAACGGATACGTGTATCGTCTGGATGCAGGCACCTCATTCGATGGGGAAGAAATACCGGCAAACGTAACCCTGGTGTTCAATGCAATCAAAAGCCCCCGCATTTTAAAGCGTTACCGCAAAGGTTCGTTGGAGATCACCGGCACCAGTTACGCTGAATTTACTTTCAGTTATGACTTGGGGTATTCGTCAACCGATCTTGGCCAAGATACCGGCAATCAGTATTCAAGTAATTTGGTTTCCAGCTTTTGGGATTCAGTAAGCTGGGACGCTTTTGTTTGGGATGGGCGCACTCTTGCGCCATCCGAGGTGGAGCTTGTCGGCACTGCTGAAAACATTGCTGTGCGTATTGCGTCAATTTCAGACATCTACGCGCCGTTCACGGTCAACTCCACAATTTTGCACTACAGCATGCGCAGAGGACTCCGATGAGCAATTCTTTTTATAACCACGGGTCATTCCCCTCCACCGGATCGGCGGCCACATCGGCTTCGATGCGGGCCGAGCTTGACCTGATAACGGTTGGCTTTGACAAGATGCCAACCTTGACAGGGTACGGTGACAATTTTGTTGTTGTCAACAGTGCTGGCACGGCCCTTATTGCAACGACGGCGTTGCCCTCGTTTACCGCAACAGACAGCATCTTTTTAATTCAAAACAATTCTGACAACACAAAGAAGTTTCGTTTTGAAGCGGGCAGCATTACGGCTGGGGCTACTCGCGTCTTCACGCTACCCGATGCCGATGCGACCTTGGTGGGTTTGACTACTACTCAAACGCTGACCAACAAGACCCTGACAGCACCCGTTATTTCGTCCATCGTCAACTCCGGCTCGCTGACGTTGCCCACATCTACCGACACCCTGGTTGGCCGGGCGACAACGGACACGTTGACAAACAAGACTTTGACCAGCCCGGTGATTTCGACCATTGTCAATTCCGGCACCTTGACTTTGCCAACTTCGACCGACACCCTAGTTGGTCGGGCAACAACGGACACGCTGACAAACAAGACTTTGACCAGTCCGGTCATTGGCACGATCGTCAACACTGGCACCCTGACGTTGCCTACGTCGACCGATACGCTGGTTGGCCGTGCGACCACTGACACGTTGACCAATAAAACTTTGACGTTGCCGGTAATTGCCTCAATTGTTAACACCGGCACCCTGACGCTGCCCACGTCTACCGACACCTTGGTTGGTCGGGCGACAACGGACACGCTTACAAATAAGACTTTGACAAGTCCGATGGTCAGTGGCGGCACCATTAACAACGCATCGGTTGGCGCAACAACAGCAAGCACCGGTGCGTTCACCACGCTGTCCGCGTCGAGCACGGTCAGCGGCACGGGGTTCAGTACATACCTGGCAAGCCCTCCAGCGATTGGCGGCACGGCTGCTGCTGCCGGTGCGTTCACCACGCTGTCCGCGTCGAGCACGGTCAGCGGCACGGGGTTCAGTACATACCTGGCAAGCCCTCCAGCGATTGGCGGCACGGCTGCTGCTGCCGGTGCGTTCACCACGCTGTCCGCGTCGAGCACGGTCAGCGGCACGGGGTTCAGTACATACCTGGCAAGCCCTCCA
>JAULBY010031362.1:0-15625 GCA_032358315.1 Ophiocytium majus
TAAAGCACGATGTATAACGAGGGGGTCTTGTATAACGAGGGGGTCGTTGTGCAGTGGCATATAGCCCTGTATACCGACCCCCCGCGAGCGTGACGGCGCCTTAACGCGGGGGGGTATTCTATACAAATTGGGGTACTCTGTACACCGCGGGTGCATTGTATAACGCCCCCCGTGCTAGCAACAGCAGATCCTGCCGTTGACAACGCGGGGGGTCGTTATACATTGTGCTTTACGGTAGGCAAGAGGTGCAGGAGGGGTGTGCAAGCTGGTGGGTCGACGCACCTGTGTGGGCGCACGGTCTCTCATGCGGTGATACAGTGCAGTGTGAGACGAAAGAAGCAGCTGGGCGCTTGTGGCTCTCTCTGTGTGTTTGTGTGTGTGAGCCGGTTTGTCAATGACTAGGGCTGCGCGAAAACGTGTGTATACTTCTAGAAGTATCAGCAAGCCATAACGCCGTATTCGGAGCGTACAAAAGCAAATGTTTCAAGAAGGATGTAGTTACAGCTTGGCGCAGGCGTGTGTGGGTAATGTCTGGTGCTTTTGTATGGTGGGTGGCCCAGCGTAGTCGGTGATTGCGCATGTTTTGACAAAAGGCGAAACGCCCATCAACGCTTTCGGGGAACCCTAACAGCAGTGACCAGGTTTCGCTGCTTGCGCGTTGAAGGCACAGGCACTCACCTCCAGACGCGCTTGTCGCAGCCGGGCATGGCGCAGAGGCGCGCAGTCGCGGCCTGGCTGCCCTGCGGGGGCCACTCACCCCTCTCTTTTGCCACCTGCGCATGCCTGCCAAGGGCAGTGTGTAGTGATGGGTCACGGCGTATAACGTATTCATACGATTCTACGTATAACGTATAATTATAAGTTGAAAATACGGTGACCCTCTTGTATGAACGTATATGGCGTGTATAGTGCCTGTATGCACAGGCATCGCTACCAGGGTGACTGGGGGGTAGCAGCAGCGCGCCTTTGCGTGTTGGTGGTGCCTCGCGGGCCTGCCCAGGCCGTGCACGGCCCTGTTGCATGCCAATGTTGGCCCGGGGACCGTTCGGTGCAACAGTTACTGCACCAGCTATAGCAGGTGCGCAGTGTGTACGAGCGAAGCAGCCAGCCGTCTGTCTACACGGGGCGCATACCAGAGCACATGCAGCAGCTGCGGTGGCTGGTGCACTGGATGCTGAGGTGGGGGGGGGGGCTGCACTCCAGGGGTGCGTCTCGCTGCTGCTGCTGCTGCTGCTTGCGCGCTCCAGTAACTGTCGCCAACGCCAGCGCTGCCCACTGGGCTGCTGCGGCACGTGCCACAGCCTGTGCAGGCATGGCGACTGCTACTGGCGACCTTGTTACTGGTGGGCACGTGGATCTGAGGTATTGCTGCTGCTGGTGGTGCCAGTCAGTGGCACTCGGGGAGGAAACTGGTTGAAACACGGTTGCAGCAGCATGCTAGCAGATGCACACGCAAGCAAGAGCACCCCCCCTCTGCAGCATTCTCAGCACACATTGTGTCACAAGGGGATCGGTAAGGTACCTGACCAACACTTGTAATACGTGAGTTAGTTGGTGGGTTGCTTCATCGGATGACTTCCCCACAGGCTGGGCCTGGTATTTGCCCCTGCCATAACAACACCTGCCTAGGCTCTGCTCTGGAGATGGCTTGGCCGAGGCTGTTCTTACGTGACCCAGGTTGAGTGAGCTTATGAGTGATATGTACACACCGTGCAGCAATATGGTATGTTGTGAATGTTTTGCGGGGCCGGCTGTGGACCCTGGAGCCTGGGCGGAAGGGGGGGCGCGGGGGGGGGGGGGGGCTGGGGGTACCCCGCAAAAGTTTGGCCATAATAAAAGTGCTGCACATCTGAGATTTACTGAAAATGAATCGATGCTATGTGTAGTGCTGCTACTTGGCTACCATATTACAAAGTTTGAGCAAAATCTACTTAGTAGGGTCAGAAGTGCACAAAATTTCTACGCTGTATTTATAAAAATACGTTGTACGGCGTATAATGTTGAAATTTTACGCTGTGACCCATCACGAATTATATATACTTAAGTGTATTACAGTATATATATAATAATATATACAGTATATCAGGTGAAATTTGTTCCACGCGATGACCCACCAGTAGCTGCAACGGCGACGCGTGTGCGGGGTACTTGACACCAACTGTCCCAATTGTCCCAAAAAAGAAACGTACCTGATGCTGGCTGGCCCATAAAATAAACAAAATCACACGCCTCTATGCTCTGCCATTGTACAAGTCAATCATCACAAAATCTTTGATTTTCTAAAAGCCTCTGCACCAGCAAGTGCAAAGTTAAAACAACTCGGTTACAACCGGTACATGAGATCAAAAGAGGTCCATTCTCATAAGGCGATGCCACGGCACTAATCACTCCCTGGCGTGCCGCCTTGCCCCAGCGCCTCCCCCCCAACAACCGCCTGTGTGCCTGTCTGCTACCAGCCTTTGGTGCCCAAAGGGTGGTGGCGCACAGCCGCTTTGTTCACCAGACACTCGCCTGTGCCTGCCTGCTGCAACCTTTGGTGCCCAAAAGGTGGTGGCGCGCAGCCGCTTTGTTCACCCGACACTCGCCTGTGCCTGCCTGCTGCAACCTTTGGTGCCCAAAGGGTGGTGGCGCGCAGCCGCTTTGTTCACCAGGTGGCCCTCAGCGGGCTCACAGGGCTGTGGGGGCTGTGGGGGGGCATGAGGCTGGCCGAGGCGGCCATGGCCTACCATGCAAGGCACCACCGGGTAAGTAACACCCTGCTGGCAGATGTCTCCGCGGGTCAGTAGAGATCGATCAATGAATATACACGTACATACTTCTAGTATATACGTCGGAAGTATGTCATACTTCAGAAGTATATATTGTTGTTTTTCCATTCGATTTTTACAACCAGTTGGTCAATTTTTTCCGAGTCGCGCTGCCTTCCAGTGTTTAGATCAGGCGCTGTCCACAGCCCTTCCCGGCCGCCAGCTAGCTACCATTTGCCCCATGCATTGGTGAATCATCACATTCTGCTTTATCGAAGTACTACTGTGTTACAGTACTTGAGTAGAAGGTACATGTTGAAGTACAGACATGCACGCGTACAGGCTGCACACCACAGCCCAGCACACTGGTGGTGATGAATGGTGACACAGAGCCCGCGCATTCCCTTTGGTGAAGCATCAGTCCTGCGTAATTCAAGAAGAAGGCACCACTGTAATACAAGCTGGAGTTGCACACTCAAGCGTACCTGTTGCCGTGCGGACCACGTCACAGCTGACCAGCACATTGGTGATGATGATGGTGACACATAGCACGGGCATTCTCCTGGCAGACTGCCCCTCCTTCCCAGTTTGGAGGGCCAGACCCGCTGCTTTGAACCACAATTGCTACTACCTGCACTTCCTTGGCCCAGCAGGGACTTCGAGCCTCACGGCTAAGCACTGTTCTACACCGCCTGATGCCTATTCGAGCCTCCCCTCCCTTCCCTCCCTTGTAGCCAGATACACAGGACCTGAAGTTCCAAATGGAGGCTATAACTCTCCAACTTCAAGTCAATTTTGCCTAGGTGCACCACGCTTTTGCTGACCTCACACCTTGGCTAGCTACACGCGAAATCCATGTTGGCTGGGTCCGCATAGGGTGGTCGATAGATGACAGGGTAGCGGTTTTGGCGCGGTTGCTCTGCCACACCAACATCGCTATACTTTTGAAGTAGTATACAAATACTTCGAAGTATTTGTAGGAGTGCTGGGCTACATGTTCTCTCACAATACCAATACTCAAGCAATAGATACTTCTGAAGGACTTGTGTTGGGCCAGGTCAAGTAACGTGTTTTATACCGGTACCTTGCTACTATTAGGATCCCAAATGTTTCTGAAGTACGCAGCATCTCTGCGCCCAAACACGTGAATCCGGTGCATATGATGTGCGTATACACATGTATGTATTAACGGTTACACACGAGTATTCTGTACGCCGCTTACACATACTATGTGTTACTGACAAGGACGTGACACGGCGTCTAATGAAGAATCCACGCGCTGTGACCCAACACCAACAGCCATGACACCGCCACGCTGTACCCTCTCCTGTCCCACCTACAGGTCGCCACCGGCGCCCTCGTGTTTGCGGCGGCAGGACTGCTTGGCCTGTGGGTGGAGGGCAACGACAGCGGCGTGGCAGGTGTGCGACGCGGCGAGTTTGTACGCGTGCTGGCTGACATGGTGGAGGCATCCGATGGGGCACAGGGTAAGCGTGCGTTAACGCTTTGGTTATTACCATAAATAATTCCTGCCAAGTACATTATTATTTAGCTTGATTATTTAGTAACTACCGGTACTTCGAAGTACAGTACGTTATTATTTAACTTAGTTATTTAGTACCGGTAACTACTTCGAAGTACAGTATTAGAAGTACACTAATAGTATTGGGGCGGCAGCAGACGCTGCGTGTGTTGTTCTATGCAGCGGGCAATCGCGTTGAGGGTGCTCGCGCCTGAAGCGCGCATCGCAGAGCACCTGCACTATACACGACCCAGTGTTTGCTAAAATATTACTACTACCACTGCTAGTATTGCTAGATGTACCAGCTGGTCCTCCAATAGGAAAATGAAAATATGCAAAAAAAAACATGTGGACTTGCTTCATAAATACTTCTGGACTACTTCAGTGCTACTGCTGATAGCATACAATGCCTGCAGCAGCGCTGCTTGCGCCTTTCATTTGTAAAGTACCAGCTGGAGCACCTGCAGTGCACGACCCAGTGTTTGCTACCAGTAGAACACTGCTTCGAAGTGTTTCTAGATGTAGCAGCTGGTCCTTCAATAGGGAAATGAAGATACATATGAAGTACAAGAGACAATATCATGTGAATCCGCTCCATAAACACTACCGCACTACCACTGCTGGTGCTATACCGTGCACTTGTGGAGCGCTGCTTGCGTATTTCGTATTTCATTCTGTACAAGTACAAAGTACCCGCTGGTCCTCCGGTCGGACATGAAAGTGAAACCTCGTCCAGGTCGGCTTCGTGAGAACTAGCACTACTGGTGGTATACCATGCCTAGTGGAACGCCACTGGTTGGATTTTGGTTATGGCCCGGCGAGTTTTGACTTCCTAAGACGGGGCCCATCACATGTCGGAGTACATGGAGGGCACCAACCATTAATGTGCACAAAGGGGCTGTGGTGGCGCTCATGGCGTTAACGGTCATGGTGACTCGATGTACCGGTGCAAGCTGTCCAGGCACTGTCGTGCTCAGCAGCACCTGCTGCTGACACTAGTGCACTGTGGCTGCTGAGCACTGCTGCTGCTGCTGAGCACTGCTGCTGCTGCTTAGCACTCCTGCTGTTGCTGAGCACTGCTGCTGCTGCTGAGCACTGCTGCGCCTGGCGGTGCTGCTCAGCAGCACAGGCGTTGGTGCTGCTGCTGCTCTGCTGTGCCTGCTGCTGAGCACTGAGGCCATACATCTGGTGGTGCACGCTTTTGTGACACAGGACAATCGGCGGCAGCCGCGCAGGAGAGCACCTCTGCACCTGCAGCCGACAGTGACGAAGAAAATGAGCCCAGGTAAGCATAAAATACATGCATGCCGCACTTGAAGTACCGAAGTACTTATGAAGTACATCCGGCGCTTTGTACGTCTACCTTTCGGTATAAAAAACATATGACATGTGTACGCGTGTATACTACAGTAGTATGTTCACAAATGTGTACTTCTAAAAGTACACATGCGCGATGACCCATTCTCTTCCCCACGTTTCCACCTTCCCCCGTCCGTGCGTGCCTCTGCCGGCTGCCGTCAACTTCAACTCCACTTTGCACACACCAGGCAGCAGCAGCCACCGCAGCGGCGGGCCCGCCCGTAGTAATACAGTACTGGTAATATTTTTTTTTTTCGTGGGCAGAAATGCTTAAATATTTCGTCAAGTGTTATCAAAGTACTAGTACCTGCGAAGTATATACTTTGAGTATGTAAGCCCCTATGCGCGATGACCCAAGTGCTCTCTTCCCCACATTTCCGCCCTTCCCGTCCGTGTGTGCTGCCGACTGCAACCGCCAACTCCACCTCGCGCACACCAGGCAGCAGCAGCCACGGCAGCGGCGCGCGCGCCCAAAGCAAGACAGCCTCTCCCAAGTCCTGCGCACCATGCAGCGGCGCTCAGATGAGGCGCGGATAACGCGCGAACGGGTTCAGGAGCGGCGCGCGGACCTACTTGCCCACGAATCTGCGCCATATTGAAGTTGTGAAGTCGAAATTGACAGTTGAGGTTGAGCCTCTCCCAGGTCATGCGCACCATGCAGCGGCGCTCAGATGAGGCGCGCATAACGCGCGAAAGGGGTCAGGAGGGGCGCACGCACCTGCTTGCCCACAAATCAGCGCCATATCAAAGTTGTGATGTTGAAGTTGCAAGTTGAGGTTGTGCGCCGCTGCCGCTGCCGCGCAGCTGCTGCTGGCGCTGCCGCTTTGAGTGTCAGCGACGGCTACGGGGGGGGCACACAGCCGGTGTGGCCATCCTACTTCTACTTCAAATGCGTGTTGAAGTTGTGGTTGTCGGACTTCTGTGTGTGTTCTGCTGCAAGGCTTGTGGGGACGTGCACGCACGGGCCGGCGTGGCCATGCTACTTCAAGTGCATGTTGAAGTTGCATGTCGGAGATGGCCCTGGCTGCTGCTGCAAGGCTCACAGGCGTGTGGGCGCACGGGCATGCTGCAGGCCGCACCCCTCTGGTGTGGTGGCACACACTGGCACAGGGGGTGTGGGCGGTTTGTTGCCGTGGGTTGGCAGTGTAGGCGGTTCACGAGCGTGTTTTGCAGGCTCAGACTGCTGAATAGACAACACAGAGCCTGCTACAGTCGCCGCATATGGCCGGGTGGGTGCCACGTGGCGGCACCCATGCATGGTGCTTGTGTGGTTGCACGCCCACAAGTGCAAACCAATAAAATACCACAGCTCTGCAGGCAGTGCAAAGGTGGGAGCTCTGGATCTACAGGTTGCGGCTCGCTTTGAGCTGCTGCCTCTTTACACTGCCCTGCTCCTTGCCTTGAGCTCTGCAGGGTTCATGTACTAAAAAACACACACACAATCACATGACGCCAACTCTTATTTTTCAGTTGCGATAGTCTGCAGTGATGGTTTTACAAATACTTGATTTCTTTTCAACATGCATTTCCTCACTGCGATTGCCAAAACCTGAAAGGTTGCTCAGCGCCAAAGGTGCCGGGGCTAGGGGCATGGTGCAAAATGACAGGTTAAAGCCTTGGAAGTGATTCATCCACAGTTGCATCGCACAGGTCTTTCATTTTATCACATTAGATGAAACATAGCATGCGCCATTGGGTGGCAATTGGGTGTTGGGTTGTGCATGCTTCAGTATCGGCGTCGGTGGGCGTGTGCAGCTTAGAATCTGCCCAGAATGGGTTATATGTCGTCTGCGCAGCCCTGACACTGCACACGTGTGGGCTGACTTTTGTTTTGTCATGACGGCCGATAAGCTGCCTGAAACTCAGCAAAATCTCCCACTTTTGGGCACAATTCGCCAAAGGTCAATCAATTTGCCGAGGGTACAGCAGCTTCAAAAGAAAGGGTTCACCCATCACACCAAGCGGCTTCGGCTTGCGTAGCTAGCTAGCAGCAGGTACTGGCATCAGCTGCTCCGGCCTTCGCCGCTCCCGCTGCTGCTGTGGCACTCCTCCTTACGGTGGTGGGGTAAAATCTTGTCTTTCAACCCGCACAGCCCCGCTCATCGACCGTGGCGGTGTCTCTGTGAGGAGCCGGCTTCTGCTGCGCTGGTGGTGGTGTTGCTGCGAAAGGAGCTGCTGCTTGGGCAAGGCGTTCGCACTTCGGCGTGCTGCTGGCGCACAGAGTGCGCTGATGCTATTTTCGTGCTGGCGGCGGTGATTTTTCTGGTGCTGGAAACGGGGCCTGAATCTTGCGGCAGCACGGTGGCAGCGGCGGTGGGCAGCAGCAGCTGGTGCCAGGTGCTGCTGAGAGCGGGCGGTGAAGGAGCATGGAGGCCTGGTGCTGCTGGTGCTTTCCTGATAAGCATTCGGTACAGCACTGGTGTAAGAATGGTAAGTCATCATTTACATTCATGAAATTTGAAGTATGGATACTTTGTCGGAGCACTTCAGAAGTGCATGTACTTTGGATGTGCGTGCAGGGAGTGTGAAGCAGCTAGTGGTCTGTTGGTGCTGCCGGTGCCAGCACCAGTGCGCACTTTGCGGTCGGCAGGCAGCAGCAGCAGATGCATACATGCATGCAGAGCAGCGTGCTGCTGCTGCTGCGGCTGCTGCTGCTGCTGGGCACCCGGCTGCGGCTGCTGCACAAGGCGCTCATGGGATGGGCAGCTTAAACCGTGCGGCTGTCACCGTTTCTTAGCCAACACGTCTCTAGTGTGCCATCGCTGGCAGCTAAGGAGGCAGGATGCGTGACAACACGCTGGTGTGAGCTCTGGTGTGCGTTTTCAACCCTGTGAGCACTTGGCACAGGTGCCGGCTGTGTGCGACAAGGTTGATGCACCGCAGCCGCTGCACAATACCTGCGTGGAAAAAAAACTGCAGCTGGCCTCTGTGCGCACTCTCACACCAGTACGTGCATTTTTTTTCCTCAGGCCGTTGCCACTTGTGGTTGCATGCCTCTCATGCAAAACAGCTGCCACTGCTGACCTTCATTTTCCTCACTAGTTCTGTACTACAGTAGTATATGGAAGCAGCCTAAAAAGGTGTGGGGCTCTCTGGTGTTTGACGAGGTGCCCAAATCACCCCACGGGGCTTCAACCTGGCATGTTGCCCCAGTCATAGCAGTATCTCGGCTTAGCAACCTTTTTTTCCTTTCACAACAAAGTTTTCACCAGGTGGACAAATCACCCCACAGGCTTCGGCCTGGCATTTTGCCCCAGCCACGGCAGTATCTGGGCTTAGCAGCCTTTTAGGTTTCTTTAACAAATAAGCTGCTGCGTCCAAGATAAGGCTGTCGCTGGGGCAAGATGTCAGGCCAAACCCCTGTGGGGTGTTTGATTGCACCTGGTCCACACATGGATGTATGTGTGCTGCATGCTCATGTGCGGGCGCGCGTGCTGTCAGTGCGTCAGTATGCGCAGCCACATGTACGGGTGTGCCGGTAAACTGCATCACGCAGGCCGAGGCACCCGCCTGTTGTTGTTGCATTATGAATTTTCGTGGTCGTTTGTTTGTTGGTAGTTATCTTGGTGACGTCTGTGTCTAGGTTTTACAGGTCTACAATCATCAATAGTCCTCAATTGTTTTTTTCTGATCTTGTACTACCATTTTTTCCCCCGGTATATTTAAATTCAATTTTTTTGTTAGTCTTTTGTAAGACAGGCAGGTGGATGTACACTGGCAGCAGCATAAAAATCAACTGTTTGGTAATTGCTTTTTCTGTTGTGCATGCGGGGGGGTACCCGCTGTTCACACGTCGTCTTATTTTACCACTAATTACTCTTTGTCCACCCCTGAAAAAATTGTGGGTTCAGACATGACATGTTGCAATAACAATGCAAACATTTGATTTACTAATAAGTAGCTGGCTCCTGCCCTCGTGCCTGCAGACCCCAACTGCGCTCCCAGTGCTGGAGCCGCCTGCTGATGCCGCGACCGTTTTTTTGTAACTGCAATGTAACTGCCCGCCTGCCCTCGCGCCCGCAGAGCGCAACTGGATGATGACCCGCCTGCTGATGCCGCGACCGTTTCTCTGTAACTGCTGTGTAGCTGCCCCTTCTGTGTTCGCGCCCGCAGAGCACAACTGGATGATGGCGCTGAACGCGCTTGTGGTGCTCAGCGGCGACCTGCTGATGCCGCGACCGTTTTTTTGTAACTGCCATGTGTAACTGCCGCCCTGCCCGCCCGCAGAGCGCAACTGGATGATGGCGCTGAACGCGCTTGTGGTGGTCAGCGGCGCCGGCCTGGGCACCTTTGCCGTGTACCTGTGTCTGCTAGTGAGCTACGGGGCCATAGGGCAGGCTGCAGGCGGGGTGAGTGCCACCAGTGCCCAGTTGAAGTTTTTGAAGTTGAAGTTGGTACAGTTGAACATGCGTACGCCTGGGCACCTCTGCCGTGTACCTGTGCCTGCTAGCGAGCTTCGGGGCCATAGGAAAGGCTGCGGGGTGGGGGCTGGCGGGGTGGGTGCCACGCATGGCCCAGTTGAAGTTTTTGGCACAGTTGAGGTTGGAGACGGAAGCACCGTGCCACCCCGTGTGCTCTCACTGCTGTCGGGGGGCCGCCTGTCGTCGAAGTTTCATCGAGCCGTATTCAGGGCTGAACGGTGCCGCTGCCGGCAACACTTTGACAACAAAAGAGGTAATGGTACTACAATGACTTGTAGTAGGTACAATTTACCTATTAGTTTTTTTAGCGTGCTGTGTGGGCGCAGGATGCGCCGCACCCACGGACTCCCCACCAGCGCGCGGACATCGCAGGTCACACCAACAAGGTGCTGCGTATGTACATGTACTGTATATGCGTACATGTTTACACACATGCGGCACTATACTTATTCTTGGCTCGAAAGGGACGGGTACAGAAAATATCCGTGTTTGGTGCAAACTTAGTCAAGGAACTTGAAGAACTTGGCGTAGGGAGGCCTCCAACCTATGCTCTTACTTTATCATTTTTTTAACTCAATGATTGGTACGCCAATTTCTTTCTGTAGATTCGTAATTGTGAATCTAAAGTACTAGGTACCACTGGCAGTAGTATCAAATAAGTCAACTTCGCATAGTTATACACGTGTACCTTGTTCAAATTCATCAGCGAATAGTTTGTTGATGAGACACATGTACCGGTATGTACGCTTCACTAGAGGAGTATTAGCAGTACACTATGTATGTGCACCTTTGAGTTTATATTATATATACCGGTATAGGTGTATGTGCACCTTTGTAGGGCTCCAGTGTGGGCAAGACTGTTTGCTGGCGCGCGCGCCACCGTGTTGAAGGGTCACACTGGCTACGCTGTAGCAGCGGTTCTGACTTGCGCCGCGTTTGAACTTGTGCACACGCAAAATGTATGTGTGTTGTGTACCATAACTGTGTATTACTTACAAAAGTATACTGGACAGGTTGCACATAGGTACTACGTAGTATATGTGTATACACACAAATACATATTCACATGTGCTTGGAGTTTTCTAATATATACCCTTTTTGTATGCTTAATGTGGCGCAGCAAGCTTTATACTTCAGAAGTATAATCACATACAAATACGTTTTTTACATGTGTTTTTATGGTTCGTGGGGCCCAGCCAAGTAATACATGTATGCATATGCTATGTTCGTATGGTTTCAATGTGGCGTAGCAAGACGGCTCGGCGGACGCGCTCCTGGACACGTGGTATACACATACTTCTGAAGTACGTCATAATCTACATGTTTGTATGGTTTCCATGTGGCCCAGCCATGTAAATATAAATATGTGTATGCATATGCTATGTTTGTATCGTTTCATGTGGCGCAGCAAGACGGCTCGGCGGACGCGCTCCTGGACACGTGGGTGACGCTGGCCGTGCTGTCCTACATACAGGCGCTGACCGCCATTGTTGGAGTGATGGCCGCCATCAAGGCAAGTTGGTGTGGTCCTTAGTACCTGGTATATATACTGTTTACACTACAATTTTCATCACCATATACACATAAAGTATACTTCAGCCGTGCTGTCCTACATACAGGCGCTGACCGCCATTGTTGGGGTGATGGCCACCGTCAAGGCAAGGTTGGTGTGGTACCTCCAGGGTACCTGGTATATTGTCTACACTACATTTTACATCACCATATACTTGAAGTACTTCTGAAGTATACTTGAAGTATATGTGTACATACATGTACTTCTGAAGTGTGTACTTGAAGTATACTTCAGCTGTGCTGTCATACATACAGGCGCTGACTGCCATTGTCGGGGTAGAGGCAAGTCGGTGTGGTACCTAGTACACCTGTTACAATCACCGTTTACACTATGTTTTACTATACCACACTTCTGAAGTACCACAGTAGGTATACTTGAAGTAGTATACTTGAAGTATACTTCAGCTTTGCTGTCGTACACACAGGCGCTGACCGCCACTTGCCGTGGTGCTGGCCGCCGTCAAAGGCAAGTAGGCGTGATAACTGTAATTAGTGATGGGTCACGGCTTATCACGTACCATATTTTATTCACATATTGTATACTTGTTGTAGTGCGGCATTTGAAGTTCTTCATACTAATGCGGCGTGTTTTTAAGTATTTATACGCACCAAAAAACGAGACGTACGCTTTATTTGCCGTATAAATACGTTCATCTGAACAAGTTATACGCCGTACCACATACTGCTGTAGTACGTTATGCGGCGTAAAATGGACGATGTGACCCGTCAGTACTCTTTGCTAAACACATGCCACCGTTCATTGTGGTATGCTATGTGAAGGGCGCGTATGGGCGCCGGCATGCACAGCGGCGTGGTGCCTGGTATGATTGCGTAGTGAAGAAGCAGCTACGCGGGTAAAATTTAAAAAAAAATGTTGGACCCGAACAATGGGGGGGGGGGCTATCTTACTATGGGAGTGATGCAAAATGTCTTAGCATAGCATTTGGTATGGCTGACACTTCAAAACGATGCGGGGGGGGGGGAGCGGGGGCGCCTACTTTTGGACTCACCAAAGCGTTTGCCATATTATAATATATATACATACATTATGTATTTGTATTGCCTTTTTCGAAGTGTTTGTTATTTGACCCAGGTAGTTACCTCAGCTCTAGATGGTACGGCTGTCTGTAAGTGGCTACCACTGTGCATGTGCTACTGCTATGTGAAGGGCGGGTGTGCCTGCTTGCACGCACACTGGGGCTTTTGGCAGCTGTGGTGATGATGGCGGCAGCCGGGGGAGGCAGGTGTCAAGCCTGGTGTTGTTGAACTAATGCACTTCAATACTTCCAAACGGTTTCAAATTCCGCACAATTCAAACTCTCCACATCGTTCACTACAATTTTCTGATACAGATCGGCACAGCTCATGTGGTGTTGGGCTAGTATTGTATGTGAACGATCGGTGTACATGTTAACATCTTGTCGCACAGTACTTCAGTAGGCAACCGGGTGTAAGCTGCTTTTTGGGAGGGATCAAATAAATGGGGGCGCGTTTTGGGAGCCACCTGACAACAACTTCAAATACCCAGAGTATATGGCAGTGCACCAAGTAACAAACCCTAGCATTTACTGTAGTTAACAACACAAACACCCACCGTAATACACAGTTTCGTTCCCGTATACTTCTGAAGTACTTCAACATAAAAACTGCATGTACTGCTGTACGGTATGTACTTCTGAAGTACATATGTTCGTATACTTGGAGTATGTACTACTTCAAGTACTACACTTCAAGTTTGAAGTAGTAGAAGTACATGGTACCACCACTTGGTGGTACAGCAGTATATACTGTATGTGCATACGCGTGTGCGTGTGTACGTGCAGAGCGCCCTCTGCACCACCGCCACTTCTGCTGTCGCTAGTTGACACGTGCACCGGATCATCACGCCACACACTGCTGCTGCCGCTGCCGCCGCCGCCGCTGCGCAGATTCGCATCAACGTGATGATTGCCTACTTCTGGCTCAACACACTCATACTGCTGGCCATGATCCTGTTTGGCATCGCGGCGCTGCAGGTCCAAGGACCACTTGAGGTACTTCTACTTCACCTTGAAGTTATACTTCAATTTTGACTTATTGAAGTTACACTTTGACTTTGACTCATACTTCAAGTTTGAGTTATACTTTGACTTGGAGTTATTCTTTAACTTGAAGTATGCCAAAATGCTGCACCATTTGAGGTTCAGCAGTTATGCCTGATGACTTCAAGTTTGAGTTATACTTTGACTTGGAGTTATACTTTAACTTGAAGTATGCCAAAATGCTGCACCATTTGAGGCACAGTAGTTATGCCTGACAAGCACGCTGTGACAGCAGTCCTTGATCACTGCTCACACATGGCACCACTGTGTACAACAACCTTCTTGACACCGAAGTCCATTGTCCATACCCACGGTTTTGTCGTGTACACCCAGTATGTTTGATGAAAAGCGCATGTCATTGAAGTTATGCACACCAGGTCCCACTCTACATGTGGCCTGTCACACCCGCCGAAACGTGCCAAATGCTTTGGTACCAAAATACACCAAAATACTTGTATTATTGATATTGTCTTACTATCGGCTTCACGTGCGCACTGGCTGTTGCCCCCCCTGATACAGGTGTGGGTTGAGCATCACTGGACCGACTCGGGCATGAGCAGCATTCGAGGGAAGTACTGCGCTGCCGGCACGCGGGACACCACGGTAAGTCCCACATGACTTCTCCTTCCTGTAAACACTATAACTTTACTCTAGTGCTGTGTGTGTAAGCGCCTGGCGGTGTACTTGGCCCCATGGCTTGGACCAGCTGTATGCCGGAGAGAGTCTGACCTGGCGTGTTGTCCACAACTGCATGGTGATGTGTGAAAGAAACCGAAAAGGCTGCTCAGCCCAGGTACTGCCGTGGCTGGGGCAAAATGCCAGGCCGAAGCCTGTGGGGTGCTTTGCCCACCTGGTGAAAAGCACCAGACAGTGAGGTGTGCGTGCATGCGTTTCAGACAGGGTTTTCTGCACTGACAGGCTGAGCTGGTCTTGTTGACAGGACGCAATGCGCAGGCGTCAGTGCTGTGCAGCTGACGCAGTGCCAACTGCGCACGCAGCCTGCGTCAGCGAGTGTTTGCTGGCTCGCATGCCAGGTGCATGTGTGCCTGTGCCCATGAAGTGCAGCTGCACTGCCGCTGCTGCTGTTGGTGCTGCTGCTGAGCATGCCTCCCACTGCTGCCCTTTTCCGCCGCTGCTTGCTGCTGCTGCTGCTGCTGCCGCCGCCGCTGCCACTGCTGCTGCCAATGCCGCTACTGCTGCCGCCGCCGGTGCCACTGCCGCTGCTGCTGCCGCTGCTCCTGCCGCTGTTACCGCTGCCGCTGCTGCCACCGCCGCTGTTGCCGCCGCTGCTGCTGCTGCTACCGCTCCGCCGCTGCTGCTGCCGCTGCTGAAACTTTAACTCCAACTTCAAATGATGCTGCTGTCAACTTCAACTCTAATAACAACTCATGCTGCTGGGTGGCTGCATCTGGCACAGTGCAACGCGCCAATGCTGGGGTACCCATATGCGAACACGACTGTGTGGTGCCAGGAAAAATGTGTGAGTTGACATCCATACTTCCAGCAACTATGAAGTTTTAACCTCAGTTTGCAATGTCAACATTGAGATGAGATGTCAATCAACAACGTGTGAGAGCTTGGTAGGCAGCCCAAATGCCAAAGCGTAAGGCTGGTGGTGGGGGCGGGCGCGGGGAGACTGAGCCCCCCCCGCTGCAGCCGCGAGACCCTACCATTGTCTTGGAAAGCGGTACAAACCCAGGAGCAGCATGCCCTCTAGCGGACCACGTGCTGAACAATGTTCTACTACAGTACTATGTTTTTTTTCAGCCTTAACTCCCTAGCCCTCAAGGACACTGACCGCCGCGTGTAGGTGGTGGGGCTGTCTGGTGTTTTTCACCAGCCTGAGGTGGACAAATCACCCCACCGGCTTCGGCCTGGCATTTTGCCCCAGCCACGGCAGTATCTGGGCTTAGCAGCCTTTTA
>JAULBY010031373.1:0-15621 GCA_032358315.1 Ophiocytium majus
ACGGTGCGTGTGACCAGGAAATCAGACAGGTAGCGAAAAACAGACTGGGAAAGCTCAGTACTGTGGGAAGCCTGGCTATGTACACATCTATGCAGGTGCAAAGGATAAGCAGTGACCATTGCCGGTGACCCAAGTGCTCACCTGCAAACCGCTACGGCAATGACAACAGAGCACGCCGGTTTGAGCCAAGACAGGCTTGCCTTCCCCAGCAGCAGGCGGAACAAAATCCTGCACGCCAGCGGCAGACAAGTTGGCACAGTCAGGTGTGAGTTTATTGTTCCATGTGCCCACAATTTTTGGTCTTGGTCAATTCTTGCCATGCACTACTAGTAGTACTCTAGTAGTAGCTGGTAACTGCGCCCTCTTTTTTTGCCGCTGACTTGACGGGGCAGGCCCAGTGGTGGTGCAGCAGGTTTGGTGGGTTGACGCTGTTGGAGAACACTGGCGTAAGCACTGTGATAACCTTGTCCCCTAAATGTACTACACTAGTGCCCAATTCAGCAACGTGCCGGTGATTTCCTCGCGTATGCACCGTGCCAGCACACATCTTCCCAGTACTAGAACTGCTACTTCTGGTGTCTTTCCGTGAGAGCTCGGTGCAGCCCCACGCGTTGTTTCTCCTTGTGTCAGGACCCTAGCAGTGCTGCAGTCCAGCTCTGCGATGAGCTGCTGTCCACAGTGGTGAGCTGCGTGGTTGCCATAGGCCACTTACCTTTCTCTCTCTACCCTGCAATGCACCATCTTGGAGCTTGTGATGGCGGGGTGGCGCACCTCCCTCCCAGTGGTGGGTCAGCCTGCCTCCAATCTGGATGCCTACCAGCACACATGCAGCTGCTGTGCCCTCCGGGCGCCAGGCCGCCGTCCACCACCGCCACGCAGGCGGCGGAGCCAACCCTTCCTCAATGGATTACCCATACATCCCGTACATACTACAGTACCTACTTTTTGAAAGTTGTAATTAGCCGATACGCACATGCTCTCATGTCTCTGTGATTGATATAAAAGAAAGAGTACTTCCTTGCAGCATCGAGTGTTGCTTCTCACCAGAATCCTGCTGCGCTGACAACAAAGGCAAGCACAATGGAGGCGCCCACCCACCACCAGTGCCACTCCGTGCTAAACTCCCCAACCATGGCTGCCATGCCCTGTGGGTAGTACCAAGCAGCAGCAACACGCATTGTGCTTAAACACTGAATGTTTGCTCATCAGTGGGACAGCTGGCGTCCTGGCCAGACTGAGTGCATGCATGGGTTGCGGTCATGACGGTGCAGCAGGGGCATCAACAGGTGTGCGGGCTTCAGCAGGGTTATTGAAGCACAAACGCATCATGTTTAGCAGCTGGAGCACCTGACACAGGCACCAGCAGGCATCGTATGGTGCAAGCAGTAGCTGCCGCCCAGGAGTCACTGCCACTGAAACTGTAATCAAGACACCACTCAGTCATCAGTGCCACCCTGCAACCTTGCCTTGTACGGTTGCGAAAAAAGTACCAATATGTGGCAATGATATACACACAGTATATCCGTAGAACGTATAAATCGGCGTAGATACGTATACATAGGCGTATACAGTGTATACATAAATCCGGGCGTATGTGATGACATCCCAAACCCACAATAATGCTGGTGACCATTCTGATGGGCGTGCACCCACAAGTGTCTAGTCGCACATGCACAGATGCAGACATGGCCATGCATTTGCACATTATTGAGCATTCTTCTGTTTTGCTACTGTTGCACGCCAACATGGCCTGAAAGCTTCATAAGCCCACTTAGCATGTTTTTCCCGGGGTTGAAAGGGGTCAGATGGGCCACTGTTCCACAGAACATTGCGGCATGCCTGCCTTGCACAGGCGCCAGCATGCGTTCCTGCACTCTGTTAGCTTGTGTGAGAGGCAACTGGCAGGCGCTGCCGCCAGGATCGGATACGATGGCGTATACGGGCCTCAGGTATACGCCGCAATATACGTATATATCGTATACGCCGTGATGTACGTATACGGACTTTCGCATCCCTATTGCCTTGACTACACACATGCGCAATTGGCATGTCACGCATCGATATGTGGCACTCACCATGTAGTGCATGACCACAGCGCCAGTGGCTGTAAGTGCCGCCGCTCCCAGCAGGTGCTGCAGCTGTGCCAGATACGCCACCCGCAGTATGTGCCAGCGGTTCTTGGTGCCTCGTAGGTGCCGAATGGAGGCTGTGGAATCGAGAATGATCTTGGTGAGATGCTCCAGCCTGTCCGGACCGGCAAATGTATCCCGCATGGCCACTTCCACGCCTGCTGGCAGCATGATGAGGCTTGCCAGTGCTGATGCCACCGTCATGTCTGGGCGAAAGTGCACGGCAACCATTGTGGCGACACCTCCTTCCTCTGCTGAGGGCAGCTTAAGTGTGAGTGCCGACATACCTGAAGGGTGGCAAGAACACAACATCGGTGAGGCATGACAAGTGGCTGGCAGGTGGTTCTCAGGTACAACAAAGTTTGCGGCTGCCCCAGTAGTCAATACTGCCAGTGAAGTCTATGTTGCAACCGCGGATTGGGCAATACTTGCACACACAGCATCATGAACACTCAAGTGCAGCATGCCGGCTCATTGGCTGCAACCGCAGCGAGCAACTGGGAACATGAACGCACAGCATTTCTGGCATGTACCTAGCCCAGAGCAGCTGCTGAGCTTGCAAGGGCGAAATACCAAGGGACTTTGCAACGCATGTCGAAATTCTACACAGCATAACCTCAAGTGGGGAATGCAACTACTTCTATATAGAGGCTTACCCAGGAAATGCATGCACCTATGGGCACGAAGAGCAAAGTGTGCGGGAGGCGGCGGCAGCGCACACAGCAGCACAGAGGTGAGCAGAGGTTCGTTCGTGACGAGGAAGCACTCACGCATGCCTTGTGTCCACTCCTCACATCCTGCAGTACCACGAAATGCAGGAGTGGCTGGGCAACGTGGTTCTACTTTTTCAAACCAGCGTGACAATGGTGCAGCGCTGGCATCAGACTGCTGCACTGGGGCAGTGCCTGTCTGCATCTGGCAGCTGGCATGATTGTGAAGCCCTGCCACTAGCCATCCACACCAATAAGCAAGTGACCATTTAGAACAGGCTGAGCTGGAGCAAATACCAGATGGCGAGCAGGGCTGCAAGGTCAGCAGCACATGCAGGCGCACGCAGCAGCAGCACAGTGGCAAGCAGTTTTATGCACACCTGTAACCAACGACTACTAGTAGTAGCACACTGTGGCACATGCACCACCGCACCGCAACGAGAGGCGAGCGGGGCGTCCGAGTGGGCAGGCCGGCCCGCCATAGGATAAACCGCCGTCTGGAGTCCCTACCTCACATGCGTAGCTGGCAATCTGAACCCCACAGAGTGTGAGGGAGGGACTCCACGGAGTGTGCTGATGACGACTGCAATGTTGCCGTCCTGGTTTGGTGGGGGTGGCATGTGCATAAACACTGGCAGCTGCACACCTCGGCGATCACCTCATGTGTTGCGCACAACATGACAGGTGCAGGTGTGCACGTGCTCAGCATTGTGCTGCATCCTAGTGATGTACACGGAGTAGATGTGAGCAAGACTGCAGGCGGCGGTATATGTATATGCTATGGCGGGCCGGCCTGCCCACACAGACGCTGCGCACGCCTCTACACCTGGCTCCGGATGTGCCATGCCTCGTGCACACCTCGTGTGTAGCTAACTGTCCTGAAGCACATTTCTCCCCGTGCTCACCTAGGCTGGCGCTACACCACATGAGGGGGTACCGCAGGATGCCGTAGGTGGGGGCTACCTTGGCTTTGTCCCTCCATCGCGTGTAGTCCAGGACACTCACTGCAGAGTACGCGCCCACAGCGGACACCGCGAAGGACGCAAATACGGTCACGAAACTCCACTCTTCCAGCAGCTGCACACCCTGCTGTTGCTCAGCCATGCGGCCCGCCCGCCCGCCGCGGCAGCCGTCCTACCTGCTGTCGCTGCCGCTGCTGCTGCGCTGCGGTGATTTCCCAAGCGCACCAGCGCGGCGCGATCACACGCTGTCTCCGTCCTGTTGGTCAGCCATTGACTCGGCGTTCTGAGCTGCCACCTGACCGTAAGACGCGTGCACCTGCGCCGTCTCCACGTGGGGTGCAGGGTTCGCCGGGGGGGCGCTTGCCGCTGCTGTCGGTGCCCCGCGTGTGTGGCCCACCCACGCTTTGTAAGCTTCGCTGGTGCTACTGCATCGCCTGCTGGCGTTGGGGAGTCCCGCAGCCTTCGTTCTCCGCCGAAGTTCGACTCGAAGGTTTCCTTCTCCGTGCGGCCCTTGTTGCTCCCCGCCCCCTAGGGCCCTAGGGTCTGACACAGGTGGGTCTGTGCGGGGCCCGACCCTTTTTCGAAAAGAGTACAGTAAGTAGCGCTAGCGGCAAGTACAACTGTTGTCCGAGCGCCACCTCCAGCCACAACCATCAGTTGATTGACGCACGCACATCGTTTCGGGTGGGGTGTCGTGGCATCACGGCAGCGCAGCACCACAAACTCGCCGCCCGCCACCCCCCCGCGCAGCCGCCCGCCCCTTCCCACCCACGGTGCCGCCGTGGACCCCTCGGTTCGTTGTTGCCGTTTTTTTGAAACTGACAGACACGTTCTGCAGCTGCGCACTGCCGTTGCCGCCGCTGCTACTGCCGCTTCTGCTGTTGCTGCTGCCGCTGCTGCTCCCGCTGCTGTTGCTGGCACTTCTTGTGCCTACTGCAGAACACTAGAAGCAAACGGTTGTGTGTCTGGCTGGTACTTGGTTCGTGCAGCAACTGTGACGGGTCCAGCGGCCGCCGCGGTTGGCCGCGGTTGGCCGCGGTTGGCTACAACTGCCCGCCCGCTGGAAATTTCGAGTGGCTGCCGCAATTCTGCTTTCTTCTGTTGCCCACAAGAGGTGGAACTAGACGGCGGGCGTCGCACGCTGCCTGGCTGTCTGCCTGGGTGTTGGAGAGTGACGTCTGGGTAAATTGGTTTGTGGGAAAGTAGTAACCTCCGGTCAATCTCATTCATAGGACAAGACCATGTCTCCTCGTCGCTGCTGTGCAAATGAGGTTGGGACTCGAGACGGCGGTATATCCTATGGCGGGCCGGCCTGCTCACGGATGCCCCGCTCGCCTCTCGTTGTGGTCCGTTGTGGCTGCTCAAATGCCACCGTGCCGCCGACCCCGAAAAAAAATAACTGACGCCTGATATGGCAGCGTGCCCTAGCTGTGCGCAAATGCCGCTGCTGCTGCAGCGCTGTGCACATGCCGCTGCTGCTGTGCAAATGCCGCTGCTGAGGCACGTGCCGCCGATGCCGCAAACAGCACCAATGACGCCTTGTGGCAGCATCCCTTCCTTGGGTGTGTGTCCTCCTGTCCAAGGGCTGTGTGAGCGCACCCGGCGGTTTCAGAAACCCGGGACGGCACCCAGGTTGCGACAAAACAAAGCACAACAAAAAATATGAAATTAAAAAAAATACATTTTTAGATTTAAAAAAATATATCACAAGATATAATTTAAACAGTGAAATAATATTAGATATAATACATATATGTAATACTATAATTTATCTTCTTTGTATTTATAATTGTATCTTTAATTTCTTTATTTTTCTTTTCAATTTTATCATTTAAATTATTTTCACTAATATTATAACCAATCTAATCAGTTTAGAGAAAATGAACTTAAAAAAGAATTTAAAAAATATGATATAACGAAAACAAAATTGAAAGATATAGAATATTATTTAACAGATGAAAAAGATGAACATGAAGATGGAGATGGAGATGAAGATGGAGATGCTTCTAATAATGAAAAATTAGATACTCAAGTATTAAATTTAATTAAGCGGGGTCAATTCCACTATCCCTAGCGACTTCGCGGACGAGCTATTAGGCGTGCGCCTGCACGCCGCTTACGCTCCCTGCTTGCCGGACGCCCGCCGACAAACGCCAACCAGTAGCGTCTCTCGTGACACTCACTGTGTGCGGCCGGGCCGCAGCAGTTTCTTGCATCTGTCAAGCGACTCGCTGACAGCTGTGTTCGTTGTGCCGCCGCGCCGTCTGCCGTCAATGCAGCGGGTGAGTGATCAGTACTACTACTAGTGGTGACCTTGTGAAGAAGAAGGCACATCATACCTCAATCTCATGTTGGTCACTTTACTAGTAGTCTGCAGAGCCAGGTCGAGAGGCGTACGGGGAGTCTGAATGGGCAGGCCGGCCCGCCATACGATATGCCGCCGTCTGGACTCGCCACCTCACACTGTTGAAAGCGTTGCTGAGGTTTGACTGCTCACCAGTCACCACTTGACGGCCATGCAGTAAGCATCAGTTCCGATTATCATGGTTGGTGCAGGGTACACTGCTTCGATGATCATGATTGGTACGGTTTGCGATTGCTGCGCTATGGGCTCCCCAGGGCTTGGCTAGATCCTGGGGGCTTCAAGTTGAGTCCCACGTTGGGTATGTTGTATCCAGGGGGAGGGGGTTATGCACACATGACCCATCGACAGTGAACAGTGGGCGTGACATGGTGGGCAGCAAGGTGTGACGGCGATCCAGCTGGCGGGCAGGAGGTGCCCGCCATTCGCAGGAGCGTACATCTACCATGATGCTGGGCACCAGGCCTACCGAAGGTACCGGTGTAGCGCTCGCGTTGTGGCTGCAGTACCGTAGTGACTTCTCTTAAGCTCGTGTGCAGTGCATGCCACATCACCAAACCCACTCCCTTGCAGAGGTGGCATGGTGTGCTGGTTAATGCTTCGAAGCATACTTAAGTAAGCTTCGCAGTTTACTGTGGTATGCGCATCGGATACACAAGAGGTAAGGTAGTAGCAGTTGGCCGGCAGAGCAAACCAAGCGGGAGGCAGGCTACGCACAGTCGAATCCAGCATTCATACTTTTGTTCATGGCTGGAGAGCCAGACAGTGGTATGTGTGTAGGAGTGGGTATTGTACCAACGCAATGCGTGCACGTGGTGGGCTGCCAAGCATGTGTGACGAACTGGGTGCTGCTCGCCAGCAGCATCAAAGCTGCCGCCGGCGCATCCTGCTTGCACGCTGGGCATGAATGTCGGCAACGCTTGAGGATGTGTTCAATGATCAGGAGTCATGGATGGACCCAGGAAGGCGGCGGTGGAGCGCCAAACCAGTCTAAAGGTACTGTGGACCACAGCTGCCGCATAAAGCGTGACTGCGGCACGCTGAGACCCACTGCAGTGACCCCGCTGTGCGCCAGTTGGTGGACCGTGTAACGCGGCGTTTGTAGTGCAGAGGTGCGGCATGGAGGCAGCAGTGGCGGTGGCGGCGTGTGGGACGGGGCGGGGCTAGCAAAGCAGGTGGGGTGACTCAGACGGCACTCAGAGCCACTGACACCCAAGGTGTACCGTACAGGGCCCTGCATACAACGACAGGCGTGGCGCGCATGAGCGCCTTAAAACGCATCAATGATTGCCGGCGCCAGCAATGTATAACCGTGCTAGCCTGGCAATGGGTTGCCTCTTAGTTACACCTGCTCCTGTAGCGCGGCCACAGCGGCAGGCGCGGCAGGCGCGGCAGCCCCTTCGCGCGGCGTGGGCACAGCAGCTCTTGCCACCTCGCCATCTGCTGCGCCCATACAGGCGCACGGCAGTTCAACAACGGGTCACAACGTCAGTACACGCAGTGGCGCACTGATGTCCATGTCGCTGGTGTGCTTTGCTCATGCGGAAGGGTTGACACGAAGCCACATGAAACCACATGTGGCTACACCACACACGTGCAACTGCCTATATACTGGTATAAACTTCAAAAGTACTTCATACTGAAGTATACACTGTATAGGCTGGTGCGCGTTGACGCTCCAGGCGCCTTGTGCCATGCACGTGCATGCCAGTACCGAAACATGCACAGGCCTACCACGGTGTACACACGCGCGTATTGCATCAACTGTTCCCACGAGGCCATTGCTGCATCAGTCACCGCAACATGGCTGCTGCGACTGCTGCACGCGCAAGATGCAAACGGCTCACCTCCGTCGTCGCCATCCATTGGAATCACGCGTGCGCCTCTCAACCCTTGGACGCTGCCAGGCTTGAGCGGCTGCAGCGTGAGCCGCCCTTGCATACAAGGCAGCCTCAACAGTGCCGGCAGCACCCCCTCCGCAGGTGGTGTCGCCGCGCCAGCTGCCGCCGGCACCGTCTCTGGTGTAGCTCCGCCCGACACCTCTGTGGCCTCGCCGTTGCCGCCACCGCTGCTGCCAACATCAATTGGGCGAGCAATGTCACTTGCAACGCGGCCCGTCCCAGCACTGTCGTTGGTGCGGGCAGCACTGCTGGTGCGGGTAGCACTGTCGTTGGTGCGCGCAGCGCTGTCACTGGTGCGTGCAGGGCTGTCACTGGTGCGTGCAGCGCTGCCAGCAGTGCTGCCCGCACTGGCAGCGGTGGCACTGCCGGCGGTGTTGCTGGGGCCACCGCTGTACGGCAGCTGCCGCCCGACAGCCCGCCCAGCACTGCGGCTGCTAGTCCCGTCATCTGATGGGCCCGCACTGACCACGCTGGCATCGCCCATGCTGCTGCCCCGCGTCTGAGCGCGCCCTCCTCTGCCGGGCGCGTTGTCACGGCGCGCACGCTGCTGGTGGGCACTGCTGCGTGGCCGCGGACTCGCAGGCCTCCCCCCGCCACCACTCCCGCCTGCCTTCAAGCTGGCCGCCTGCTGCATGCTCGGCGTTAGGCCGCCCCGCGGCGAGGCATTGCCAAACACGGCAGCAGCCGCTTCTTTGCTGACCTCTTCTTGCGCGCTGGTGCCGCTGCGGTTGCCCTGGCTCCCCGTGCCGGAAGTGTTGCCGCGGGGGTTGCCCGTTCCGCCGGACTTGCCTGTGCCGGAGCCCAGAACCTTGAACAGGTTTGTGTCCGTGAGGTTTGCGTAGGCGGCCTGGAGGTCCAGGGTGACAGCACGCTCCGCTGCAAGCGTGGACACGCACGCCGCCAGGCACAGCAGCAGCTGCCACTCGCGGGTCACCTGCGTGCCAGCGCATCATATGGGGGCGGCAAGTGTCAGAGCAGGCTGTCACACGGTGGTGGTGCACGCATATGGCACAGTAGTGCCAACCTGTTTGCGGTCGCAAGCCTGGAATGCCTTCACAACCTGCAAATCTTGGCTTCCGTCTGTTATCCCTAAGCTCCGCCCCCCGCCCCCCCCCCTCCCTAGTCATAACTGGAGTTGAAGTTGCAAATAAGACCAACTTCAACTCTGCTATTCTACAGTAAAGTGCAAGTAGGATCTCAGTGAGGCGCAGCTACCTGAACTGCTGATGTGGAAAACGAAGTTGCGTCTGGTCCTGTACAGCCTCATGTACACCATCAGATCTCAGTTTGAATTGGCGGGGGTGGGCAGGCGCATTAGGGACAACACAGTTGTGGCAGTGCTACCGTAGTGCAAGAGTTTGCACAGGCAAACACCTTCAGTGCCCTTTTGGCCAATTTAGTGGCACGTGTGCTCACACCGGTCAGACATGTCCTCCCATAAGCAGGCTTCCCATGCATGGTACTATTACTGAAAGTACCCGGTAGTTGTTTTGACGGGACTTACCATGCATTTCTGTGTACATGCACGCTGGTGTCTGACACAGCCTAGGAGAGTATGTTTATCACAGTGGCGCGCAATACACCTGTAAATCTGAACGTCTACACATGGTGTAGTGCCAGTGCATGAACCCCGCACACACTACGACGTACAATGACAGCTGCACAGATGCGCAGATGCACACCAGTGGCTGAAAACCTTACACAGTAAAATTTGCCTCAGTACGTCCAAGTACTTGCCATCCAATGCCCGGAGAAGCACCAAAGTGATCACCCATGTGCTACCCAAAAAAATCCAAGGGCAGACCACGGTATGGCTATGGTCAATACTTTTGCTTAGCGATAAGCAGCGGTACTGTGCGGCATCTGGTGTGTTGCATAGTGGCACTTGCCTCAAAGCTCCCTGCTGGCAGCTGTGCAGAGTGGTTGTTGTAGTGATATCTCGCCGCAAGAACCCCTGTGTAGTGCATGCTGTGTTTTTCACAGCCAGGCAGGAACAACCGGCGGGGCTTGAGCAATGGCAAGAGCAAGATTTCGTGAGCGCAGCGCTGTCACACACTGACAGCAGATCCCAGGTTTTTTGCTTTACCACACCCTCCAGAGTTTCGTGCTGCAACAAGGACATGGCAGCTGAGCATAGCAGCTGTACACCAATAACTGTGCGAGCGCCTGCTCCTTCCTGGCTAAGCGCAGAGAAGTACTTCTACTTGACATTGTGACCCAAGGTTGCAGGGTTGTTGAACGCTGCTTGTCATCGCACTTGTCAGCAAGTCTCCTGCGTCCCCACGTTCAATTGACTTGCCAAACTTTCGTTTGCTCGCCACCACAGTTTGGCATGCGAGGCCATCCACTGCACCAGTGCAAGATGTAGATACTACAGTAGTATTTGTGAAGTACTTGGAAGTACGTCAGAAAGTATACAGCTGCAGGCATGTGGACCGCACTTGAGGGTGTCCGAAGGACTTCCGGAAGTGTGGACAGGAGCAAAGGGTTAAAACACGGCGGTAATACTTCTGAAGTATTTCTGAAGTACTTTTGAAGTACTTCTGAGGTACCATATAGTAGAAGGACGACACGCAATGCAGGCTGACAGCCGACTCTGTCATGGGAGTGTACTGAGCGACACACAACGGCTGCTTGAGAGCCTTCAGTGGTGGCTATACATAAACTACAGTAGTACTTTTAGTTCAAGTGCATACTTTGACTGCGTATGTTGAGCAGTTCATTGCTGTTGAATGACTTGGACCAGCACACCTGCCTGAAGTACTTCGAAGAATGTGCGCACTAGGCACAAAACATAAGCAGCGATTTTCGACCACACTCTCACCTGCAGACCGCCACCGCAATCACCACAGAGCACGCCGGTTTGAGCCAAGACAGGCTTGCCTTCCACAGCAGCAGACGAAACAAGATCCTGCATCCCATTGCCAGCGGCAAGCAAAAAAAGGCGCACAGTGAGTACAAGTGACCTGCGCCGCAAGTCTCGTCTGTGCTCTCACTTACCCCATGCAGCATTTTCCATGCGTGTTTGGGGCTAGGTGCCATGTAGGTGTACTGTGGCCAGGCGGGGCATGTAGCTCACTAGTAGACTCCAAGTCCCTTTGTGTTCTAGCAGCTGCTGGCGCTGCTGCTGGTTGGTGGTGAGTGAGCCATAGCAGCGTTTCAAGCCTGCTTTGGAATGTGTTCTTCGGAACATACTTCGAGTATCAGTACAGAGACACGGGCTCATGTGTGCATGGATTTCTATATTGGGCAAGCAACATGGGTTCATTGTGTGTGTCTAAAGCTCGAAAACCAAAACAAAGGTTTGTGCGGACTGCCAGTCTAGAAGCGGCCGTGGACCTGGTCCTGGGCTCAAAGTGCACCTTCTGTGTAACAACCGCCAGAGCTCTGCAAAGGTTGTGTGTTACAGGTTACTGCCCCACCCCCCTCCCAAGAGCAACAGGACACACTATTTCATAGCCCTCCCCCCCCTCCCAATTATACTTCATGATGATTGTGCTTTGCGGTTGAAGCAAGCACCCAGTTGAGAACTGGGCAGCTCGTGGCTGTGGTGTGAAACACTAGTAGCCATACCTGCTGATTTGCAGTGCGTAAGCACATGTCATTCCAGTATTTCAACTCTTCTGCTGCAGCACAGACTTCTGTTGATGCAAACTTGAAGTACATGTCTTGAAGTACATGTTGAAGTAGATGATAGAGTATATGCCCACTCACCAGAATCCGGCTGCGCTGACGACGAAGGCAAGCACAATGGAGGCGCCCACCCACCACCAGTGCCACTCCGTGCTAAACTCCCCAACCATGGCTGTCATGCCCTGTGGGTAGTGCCAAGCACCAGCAACACGCGCATTGTGTTCAGGGGACTTAGAGTCTGCTCAGCAGCGCGACAGCACCACCAGGGCAAACTGCCAGCGCGCTGGCCCGGCTGAGTGCACACATTTGCATGGGTTGTGATGCAGCAGCAGGGGCACCAACAGCTTTGCGGGCTGCAGCAGGGTTACTGAAGCACAAACGCATCATGTTTAGCAGCTGGAGCACCTGACACAGGCACAAAGCCTGCATCGTATGGTGCAAGCAGCAGCTGCCGCCCAGGAATCACTGCCACTGAACTGTATTTGAGACACCGGTGGTGAT
The DNA here is from genome assembly GCA_032358315.1 of Ophiocytium majus. Lineage (NCBI taxonomy): Eukaryota > Xanthophyceae > Mischococcales > Ophiocytiaceae > Ophiocytium > Ophiocytium majus. Next base: position 12,199 of record JAULBY010031373.1, read on the forward strand.
CAATGCCACCCTGGAAGCCTCGCAGTACACGCATGCGTAATTGGCATGTCACGCATTGACATGTGGCACTCACCATGTAGTGCATGACTACCACGCCAGTGGCTGTAAGCGCCGCCGCTCCCAGCAGATGCTGCAGCTGCGCCAGATACGCCACCCGCAGTATGTGCCAGCGGTTTTTGCTGCCTCTCAGGTGCCGAATGGAGGCTGTGGAATCGAGAATGATCTTGGTGAGATGCTCCAGCCTGTCTGGACCGGCAAATGTGTCTCGCATGGCCACTTCCACGCCCGCTCGTAGCATAATAAGGCATGCCAGTGCTGATGCAACCGTCATGTCTGGGCGGTAGTGCATGGCAACCATTGTGGCGACACCTCCTTCCTCTGCTGGGGGCAACTTAAGTGTGAGTGCCGACATGCCTATGAGAGTGGCAGGAAACAGCACCGGCGAGGCATGATAAGTGGCTGGCGGGTGGTTGGCAGGTACCACAAAGGTGTGTCTGCGGCTGCCACTGCCACAGTGGACAACAGTGCCAGTGAAGTCTGCGGTGCAGCCGCCGACTGGGCACTACTTGTGCACAATGGGCCTTACGAGCACGTAGGCAGCGGATGCGCAGGGGTTCAGTGGCTGCAACTGTGGCAGGCACTGGCAAACATGCACAGCACTTCTGGCACATGTACCTAGCACGCACCAGCGGCTGTTGGGCTTACAAGGGCTAAATATCAAGGGACTTTTTTACACAGCATGTTAGGCTAGCTTATACACAGCATTTGGGAACTCTCAAGTAGGTACTGCAAGTACATGCAAGGCTTACCCAGGAAGTGCATGCACCTACGGACACACGAAAAGCAAGGCGTGCGGAAGGCAGCGGCGGCACAGCAGCACATAGGTGAGTAAAGGTTTGTTCGTGACAAGAAAACACCCATGCATGCCGGATGTCCAGTCACCACTTCCTGAATTGCCACGACATGCAGGAGTAGCTTGGCAACATGGTTGTACGCCCTTTCCAACAACCTCAACATGGTGCAGCACTGGCATGGTAACATGATACTGCTGCCTGGTGCAGTGCCGGTGTGTATCTGTGTTAACCTGGCAGCTGGAGCATGAACGCCCCGCCACTAGCCATCTACCCTCACAAGCAGCTGGTCATTTATGACACGCTTGGGTTGGAGCACTTACCAAATGGCGAGGAGGGCTGCAAGGTCAGCGGCACACGCAGGCACACGCAGCAGCGGCATTGGGACAAGCAGTTTTAAGCATACCTGTCAACCGCAAAGCTTCAGCAAGAACACTGTGGCACATGCAAAGCTGGTGTGTCTGAACCACATAGCGAGTGCTGATGACGCAGCCTGCGCACAAGCACTGGCAGCTGCACACCTCGGTGATCACCTCACGTGTTGCGCACAACATGACAGGTGCAGGTGTGCATGTGCTCAGCATTGTGCTGCATCCTAGTGATGTACACGTACTAGATGTGAGGTAGCGACTGTTGGCGGCGGTATGTCCTATGGCGGGCCGGCCTGCCCACACAGACGCTGCGCATGCCTCTCGACCTGGCTCTGGATGTGCCATGCCTCGTGCACACCTCGTGTGTAGCTAACTGTCCTGAATCACATTTCGCCCCGTGCTCACCTAGGCTGGCGCTGCACCACATGAGCGGGTACCGCAGGATGCCGTAGCTGGCGGCCACCTTGGCTTTGTCCCTCCATCGTGTGTAGTCCAGGACACTCACTGCAGAGTACGCGCCCACAGCAGACACCGCGAAGGACGCAAATATGGTCACGAAACTCCACTCTTCCAGCAGCCGCACACCCTGCTGTGGCTCGGCCATGCGGCCCGCCCCGCCCGCCGCAGCAGCAGTTCACCTGCCGTGCTGCAGCTCTCCGGTGATTCGCCACTAAACCGCGCCGGCGTACGCCGCGACGACACGTTGGCTCTGTGCGGGCACCAACACGTGCACAAGCAGCCGGCCGGGCTTCACCTCCCCTCGCGTGCAGCCACGAGCTCCAAGCGCATTACCGCCCGCTGCCAAACCTCCGGACAGTACTCAGTGCTGCTGGCCGTGTTCGCTGGGAAGTAAGTTGACCCCTGCGGGTGGTGCGCCCTGCCGCTCTCGCGGTGCCTCCTGCGTGGCCGGCCCCACGCCGAATGCTTTCTGATGAGGTTCTGGCTTGCACAGCTGCCTTTGAAGAGTCACCCCCTCGGGCTGGGCCTTCCTAGTTCCTTTTCGACCTTCGAGGTCGCGACACCTGCTTAGCGCGCCAACCTCAAAACCAGTAGACAGCAGCAGCACTAGCTGCTGCCGCGGCAGCAGCAGCAGCAGCAGCAGCACACTATGGTCTCCAGCCGATGTACACCCGCGCTCTCATTCTGGGGGTTGGAATGCAGGACAGTTTCAAAAAAACGGCTAAAGAAAACACCAGACCAGCTCCTGGTGTGTAGCGTTTTGTGGTGAAGGTCACAGCCTGTGTGCTGTCCTAGTCGTGGCTGAATCACTGGTTGCTCTCGGTGGACACTGCATGATGAGTCGCTTGTTTTACCCACGCCGGTGTTGCTGGCAGAGTGAAGGAGAAGCGGCCGCCGCCATCCCATCGCGCAACAGGCCGCCCTCGCTCTTTTTAATCGGGGAAAGGACGTTTTTGCTGGCTCCTGCTGCTGACTGTGGCGAATTCGAAAAGCAGCTGTCAGACCAAAAGCGGCCCGGCCGCACGGACATACTGAGGGAAAGATTTGTAAACTCTCCTGACAATGTATATACCACCCTTTGGTGGGTTAAAGTGAAAACACCAAGGCACCACCAGGGCGTTGACAACAGGCTCGGCCATGCTGGGCTCGTGAGCTGTGAAGCGGAGGCAACGTTCGGTACTCCATGGACTGGGAGTGCCGCATCAGGACTGATTCAGGAGACACTGTGTCGAAACAACGGGTGGTGCAACACCGTCCTCAGACTTGTCCGTTTACAAGCACATGGCACTGATCAGGCACAGTGCTGTGCTGGGAGTCTCTACTACGGTTTTGGTTCCTACTACTCTAGCGGTTTTGTTGATTTGCGGGCGTGCAAGAACCGAGGTAATGCATGCCAGCATGTAGCAACCACATGCGCCAGTAGTGGTCATGGTGCGTTACGCCGCAACTGACAGCCGGCAGCACTTCTCAGCACGCACAAGAGCCCAACCCCACCTGGGTCCAGGCAGCAACAAGGCACACCGCGAGGAGCACCACCCGACCAACCGGCGCATGAGCGGTAGCCACCATGCTCGGCGGGTGGGTGCCGTTATAGCCGGCGGGACGCACGCAGATGTGCAACCGCGGGTGCCGACGTAAGGGTATGGCTGTACTCTTATTGAACTTCGCTTAGGGCGCGGAAAGCCCTTTGCACACGGTGCGTGTGACCAGGAAATCAGACAGGTAGCGAAAAACAAACTGGG
>JAULBY010031384.1:0-15618 GCA_032358315.1 Ophiocytium majus
TGGCGACGCCAGCGCTGTGCGAGCTGTGAGGGCCAGATACGGAATGTACGGCACCAGCAGCGTCCTTTTCCCATATATGCGTATATACACACGTATATACGTATGTACGTAGATGTACGGAATACGGAAGTGCCAACCCTACACATACGTTATACGGCGTATGATGCGAAAATTATACTGTGACCCATCTATGTGGGGAGACAGGGGTGTGCTGAGCATGCATGGTCAACTTCAAGTTGGCAACTTCAAGAGCTGAGCAGCAGCAGCGCCGCTGTGGCGCCCCTCCCGCCGCCGTCAGTGCCTCCGCCGTGGCAGGCGCGGCTCTCGCCTGGCACAAGGTGGTATGATGAGTAGTGATGGGTCACATCGTATACACTTTTCATTATACGCCGTATAACGTATGTATATACGGCGTATAACGAATGTGCATGAACGTACTTCAGAAGTATTTATACAGGAAAACCACTGTATACTGCGTTTCCGGGCATAGAACGATGTACAAATACGCCGTATTCTGTTGAACGTATCAATACGTTATACGCCGTGACCCATCACTAATGATGAGGTGGCGCCACACTGACAATCAGGCCTCACCACTGTTGTGAGTGACAGTTTTGGTACAGTGCCGAGTAGCGGGCTTTGTGTGGCACGATTTGCGGGGACAGCGAGGACACACACACAAAATATGTACTTGGCATACCATATATGTGAAGTACACGCTGCGCAATATCTTTCTGAAGTGTATACAATGTATACTATATATATATGGTGTAGTATATGTATCGACAGTAGACACAGGCGCAACATTGCTGCTGCTGAGCACTGCAGCTGCCACTGCTTCTGCTGAGCACTGCTGCTGCCACCCTACTGCTGCTGAGCACTACCGCTGCTGCTGCCGCTGGGCACTGCTGCTGCTGCTGCTGGGCACCGCTGCTGCTGCTCACACTCTTCGTGTGCTGTTGTGGTGGCTGTGTTGACCGCCTGGTGTTTCCAGGCGCAGGCGCTCAGGGACGAGGTGGACTGCCTGAAGCCCCTCGAACGCCAGGTTTGTGACCCACAGAACACTACTTAAAATGCACTTCGAGTAGTATAACAACAACATGTAGCTGTTACTCAGTGGGGTGAAGTATTATTGTTAGCAGCAGAGGAACAAGACTCCATGTGTGTTCGAAGTAGAACTTATAAGGAATGACAACATACTTCAAGTACAACATTTGACAGTGTACTTGGTAGGGTGTTTCGTCACCAGGTGTTCGCAGCAGAGGAACAAGGCGTCATGTGTCGGCGTAGGCGCTCAGGGACGAGGTGGACTGCCTCAGGCCGCTCGAACGCCAGGTGTGTGACCTACATGAATTTACTTGAAAACTTGTAGCAAAACTACTCAAGAACTTATTTTGTTATAACTGGTATTACGGTATTGGCAGAAGTATCATCAATGATGGTGAGTCGCAGAAGAACAAGGACCATGTGGGCATGGACAGGCGAGAGTGACGACACTGCCTCAAGTCTTTCAAACACCAGGTTAGCAAGGTACGTGAGTCGGTAACATGACCCTACTTGAAATCTTGTTGTACTGTACACTGTGGCACTCCAAGTGTTCATAAAAGGTTCGCGAACTACATGACACTACTTCAAACTTATAATGCCGGTAAGAACATACCATATTATACTTCAGGAACACATTGCATGCCCTGGGTAGGCGCTGGTCTTTGCCTTTGTCCACCCCCTTGCCCGGGTCCGCCCAGGGTGGTGGCCCCTACGAGGAGCAAGGCATCCACAAGTTGGTGGCGGGCAGTGGCGCCCCTGGCGGGCCCAGCACTGACGCAAGGCCCGCACTACATCACATAGGGCATCGCCACAGTTTGTATTTGCGCGAAAATGTATACGAACACGCCATATATGCCGTCTACGGAATGTGTATCTACGGCGTGGACGGCGATTGCTTTGGAAAAAAAGTGATAGGAACAGGTTGGCGCAGGCATGTGAGGGTAGTGTCTGCTGCTCTTGCATGGTGGCTGGCCCAGCATGGTAAGTTATTGCACGTCTGTTGACAAGAAACAGACGGCGATGTATGCGTTCTCGTGCAACTCGATGTCCTTTAGACCGCGTCAGAAATGGCACGCCGCAGCACATCAAAGCACACAAAACTGTGATAACCACGCCACGTGTGCGATAAGTGATCTAGATTTTCTTTAGGGGATTGCAGCCGATGATAACCATATCTAATGTGTGCATTGCATTTTTTTTACGTGGCATGGCTGGAGGGGGCGCTAGCGCGCTGCCGCGACTTTAAGTACACAAGCCATTACAGTTGATGATAACCACATCATGTGCGCGATGAATAATCTGCATCCTCTGTAGGGGGTTACGGCCGATGATAGCCGTTTCATGTGCGCAATTCATACTGTTTGCAGGTGGCGCGGCTGGAGGAGGCCCTGGCGCGCTGCCGCGGCAAGCTCGCAGAGGCCGGCGACGTGCAGGACCAGCTGAGGAGGGAGGAGGAAGCGCATGCAGAGGTACCCCCAATCAAACCGTGTAGCCGGACTGTAACGGAAATTTGGCACCCAAAATGAACCGAAATGTCGCCGGCGACGTGCAAGACACGCTAAGGAGGGAAGAGGAGGCACACGCGGAGGTAACCCCCGGGCAGTCAAACCGTAACCGAAGTGTAACTGATTTGCCACCCGCGTCTTTGTTCTTGGGGCACTGGTGATGCCCAGGCACATGTGTGCCGTAACCGAAGCGTAACCGAAATGTAGCCGAAATGTGACCGGCGACGTGCAAGACCAGCTAAGGAGGGAGGAGGAAGCGCACGCAGAGGTAACCCCCGATCAAATCGCGTAAGCGGAGCGTGACGGAAGTTTTGGCAACCGAAATGTAACCGAAATGTGGCTGGCCGCGTGCAAGACCAGCTGCGCAGGAAAGAAGAAGCGCACACAGAGGTAACTCCTGGGCAGTGAAAGCGAGTAACCGAAATGTAATTGTATTTGGCAGCTTCCCAGCCCAGCATTGTTGTTGGGCCTAATGGCACTGACGCCCAGTAACTAGTGATGGATCACAGCGTATAATTTTTGCAAAATACGCCGTATAACGCATGTAAATACGCCGTAGAACGTATGCAGATGAGCATATTTATACAGCAAATACGCCGTATATCGCGTTTTTGGGGCGTAGAAATACGCCGTATTTTGTGTAACGTATAAAAAACGTTATACACCGCGACCCATCACTACCAGTAACCGAACTGCAACCGAAATGAGGCTGGTGACGTGCAAGGCAAGCTAAGGAGGGAAGAGGAGGCACGCGCAGAGGTAACCCCCGGGTAGTCAAACCGTAACCGAAACGTAACTGATTTGCCACCCGCGCGTCTTTGTTACTTGGGGCACTGGTGATGCCCAGGCACATGTATGCCGTAACCGAAATGTAACCGAAATGACCGGCGACGCGCAAGGCCAGCTGCGGAGGGAGGTGGAGGCGTGCGCAGAGGTAACCCACAGTCAAACCGTGTAACCGGAACGTAACAGACATTTGGCAGCTGCCCGCCTGCGGCATTGTTATTTGGGGCAATGATGCCCAGGCGCATGTATGCCGTAGCCGAAATGTAGCCGAAATGTTGCCGGCGACGTTCAAGACAGCTGCGGAGGGAGGAAGGAGCGCACACAGCGCTTGCGTCAACTCATCACTTCCGGAAACTTCAACTTTCACTTCAAGTTATACTCCATTTCCTCAGGTGCTTGCGCGGTGCCTGGCGGCGGAGGCGGAGTTGGCGCTCATCCTGGGGGTGCGCAAATGAACTTCATTTTCTCGTCACATTCCTTCCAAAAATTATACTTGTGCTTATATTTCAGGTGCTGGCGAGGTGCCTGGCGGCTGAGGTGGAGGCGGCGCTCATCTCAGGGGCTGCGCAAATAAGCTTCCAACTTTCGGACACTTTTATCCTAACTTCAACTTACACTTCAACTCATGCTTCAACTTCTGTGACAGGTGCTGGCGCGGTGCCTGGCGGCGGAGGCGGAGGCGGCGCTGGTTCCGGGGCTGCGCAGGCAGCTGGACGCGTGCAAGCGCGCAAAGGCGGCGCTGGAGCTCAATGTGAGTGCTCAGTAACTTCAATGTTGCAGCTTGTGCTGCTGCGTGCGTGTGTCAACAATCGTGCAAGCGCGCAAGGCGGCGCTGGAGCTCAACGTGAGTGCTCAGTGCAGCGCGCGCGCTCCCAGTAGCTTCAATGTGAAGTCTTGCTGCTGTGTGTGCGAGCGTGACCGCACATGCAATCCTGCGCCCGCGCAGAAGGCGGCGCTGGAGCTCAATGTGAGTGTTCACCGCAGCACGCTCGCTGTCTGTAACTTCACTGTTGAAGTTTGTGCTGCTGCGTGAACGAGGGGGGGCACGTGACAACTAATTTGGAGCTCAATGTGAGTGTGCTCTCCGCACATTTTCAGTGACTTCAATGTTGAAGTTGGTGTGCCGCTGTTTGTGAGCGCGACCGTGTGAAAACAGTTGTGCACACACGCAAAGGGCGGCGCTGGAGCTCAGTGTGGGTGTGCTCAGCGCACACTTCTGGTAACTTCAATGTTGAAGTTTTTGGTGCTCCACAGCGCGCGCTTTTGGTGTCTTCAATGTTGGACTTAATGCTGGCGCGGCTTTGAGCGGGTGATCTTGTTCTGCTGGGAACACGGTCACTCGGCACACGACCACAACTGTGCTCCTGCGCAGGACCGCGCTGAGCTGCCCTGTTGATGCGCTGCTGAGCGCACTCCATGCTTAAGCAATAAGCTCTGCTGAGCATACATTGACTTACCACACAGCTGCACTTTGTGCTGCAGCGAAGGACCGAGCTGTACGCTGAGCTTGCCCGCTGGCGTGCTGCTGAGCAGGCATTTACTCACCAGACAACCCCAACTTCTACGTAGCATGTTGCTGAGCAGGTCCACGAGCTGGCCTGTTGATATGCTGCTCAGCACACCTCGGATGAAAAAAGAGCAGCTGAGCAATACTACTTCTGAAGCAACACCTTTTCGAAAATGACGATACTCAAGAACACATAACTTCAACTTGTGCTGCTGAGCAGGACCGCGTGCTGGCCGCGGCGAAGGACGCTGCGGGTCAGCTGTCTGCGGTCGCCTACCACACAGCTTCAACTTTTTTCTGCTGAGCCCACGATCACTAACCGCACAACTTCAACTTGTTCTGCTGAGCACATATCACAAACCTCAACTGTGCTGCTGAGCAGGACCGCGAGCTTCGCGCTGAGCTGTCCGTGGCGAAGGAGGCTGCGGGGCAGCTGTCTGCGGTGGCGTCACAGCTGAAGCAGGGGTCTGCCGCAGCTGAGGAGGAGTCTTCCAGGCTGCGAGAGGAGCTGCTGAGCACGCAGACCTGCTCAGCAGAAGCAGGGAGCGGTGACGGCATGGGCCGCGGCATCAGCGAGCTCAATCCCGAGCTGGCCGAGGTACTTACTTCAGAAGTGTGTACTTCAAGTGAGGTATATCATGTACTTCAACAAGTAAACCACTTGCCCATACGAGTACCAAATAGTACTTTCACGTGGGTGCACATGAGGTATGTGGCTGTGATAGCATGTGCACATACTCGAGCGAAGTGTACAGCAGAAGTGCAATATACACTAAACCACTTGTATTCTTGTTGTGTGTGATATTGCGAAAGAAAATCTAAAAGGCTGCTAAGCAAAGATACTGCCATGGCTGGGGCAAAATGCCAGGCCGAAGCCTGTGGGGTGATTTGTTCACCTGGTCAAAAGCACCAGACAGCCCCCACACCTACACGCGCCGGTCAGTGTCCTTGAGGGCTGTGTGTTGTGCAGGAGTTGGCAACGCTGCGAGACGACAACAGGCGCCTGCACGCTGCCGCTGACCACGCAACCATGTACACTGTACTAGCAGCACACCGTATACAGATCATGTGTACGCGAGTGCACTGTATGCATTTTAAGTACCGATATTTATGAGTAACAAAACACTTATAATGCCTCCCGTTATTTGCCGCCGCCGCAGGAGCTGGCGAGGCTGTGAGACGAGACGACAACACGCGCCTGCGCACCGCCACTGACCGCGCCACCGCCACCACCAAGTATATACATACAACGTACTTTAAGCACATCGGTACACTGTATATACTAGTTTGAGTATACAGTATGTGCGCACTTGCACACAGACGCATGACCACTAACCTCCTGTCACCTGTGTTCTTCAGGAGCTGGCGAGGCTGCGAGACGACAACACACGCCTGCGTGCCGCCGCCGACCACGCAACCGCCGCCACCGTGGCTGACCTGGAGGCCCGCCTGGATGATGCACAGCGGCTGAGCGATGCCTACGCGGAGACGCTGAGGGAGGCCAGGGCAGACCTGGCTGCTACCAAGGAGGCCCTCGCTGCTGCTGAGCAGAGCATCGAAGAGCTCCAGGTGCAGTGGCGGTAGGGTACAGTGGCAACAAATACACAAGAGTGTGTGCTCACTTACTCTGTAAAGTACACTACTGTTGTGTGGATTTCATGTGGGGCCGACGCCTATGCTGCTGCTGAGCAGAATGTCGTGGGGCTTCAGGTGCAGTGGCAGTTTGTGCACAAGTGCAGTGGCAATCTATGTGCAAGTGCTCTGTGCCGGATGTAAGCGCAGACCAGCTGCTGAGCACAGCTCAGTGTGCCGCCAGTACCTGGAATACTTCACTACACACGCACGCACACACACACACACACACACACACACACCGTTGTGTTTATGCTCCTCGACAGACGGTGATATCACGAGTCCATGCGTCCATACAAACACCCACATGAGTTTATATCACTCCCTGCACGATTAAACACACGCACACGCACCCCCGTGTCAATGCTTCTGCCAGACGGCCGTTGAGGACTGGCAACACACAGAGGACACCAGCCTTTGGGATCAGCGTGCGGCAGCCGCAGCTGCTGAGCAAGCGGCCACGTGCACCCTTCTCGATCTGTACACACGTTTCACACGCACACCCACAAAGACCCTCACAGCGAGAGCACAACACACACACGCACACACACACCCGTCACAAAACTATAGTATTATACATGTTCACGCACGCACAAACACACTTAACAATGTCTGTGTTCCTGGAGGTCCAGGACTGGCGGCGGCGCCATGCACAGGACACCTGTGCCTGGGAGCAGCGTGCGGCAGCTGCTGCCGCCGCTGCTGAGCACGCAGCCATCCGCACCCTTATCACTCTGCACACACACGCAAGCACACACACACACACAATACGAACATCACACACGCACACACAGTCATCACAGTACTTTAGCAGCTGCTGAGCACGCAGCCACCCGCGCTCTTTATACCCTATAGTAATATCGATGTCTATCCGCACACATGCACACCGTTATGAACGACATGTCTGTCTGTTTATGAAATGTCTGTTCTCCTGCCAGACGGAGGTTGACAACTGGCAGCAGCGCCACACAGAGGACACGCAAACCTGGGAGCAGTGTGCGGCAGACGCAGACGCAGCTGCTGAGCATGCTGCCACCCGCACCCTTATCCCTCTGTACACATAACATCCACACGTGCACACACAAACACCCTCAAAGTACGAACGTATCGTTATTTCTATACTTCGAGTACTTTAATAACACACACACACTCATTACAACACTATACTGACATGCACACACACGCACGCTTCTTCTAAACGGCTGTGCTCCTGCCAGACGGAGGTTGACAACTGGCAGCGGCGCCTTGCAGAGGACACCCAGAACTGGGAGCAGCGTGCGGCAGACGCAGCCGCTGCAGCTGAGGACGCGGCCACCCAAGCTGCGGCGGCGCTGGAGCTGGCGCGCGTGGGCGCTGCGGCCCAGGCGGCTGCTGCTGAGCAGGTGCTGCGCGAGACGGAGACGCGTTTGGGGGAGGAGACTTGTGCCAAGGAGCAGGTGCGTAATACAGTACTTTAAAGGACTACTACGTAGCACTTGCATGTAAATGTTACAATGTACCACATTGTATATATGTATACATATGCGCTGTAGCACATAGTACAGTAGTAGATGGCCCACGCGGCTGCTGCTGAGCAGTTGCTGCGTGAGACGCAGACACGCCTGGGGGAGGAGACTGGCGCCAAGGAGCAGGTGCGTAATGTAGCACATATTATCTCTGTAGTATACACGTACTAGCTACTTCTCGAAACATTTATTATATATATATACTAGTAGTACGTAGTATATTGTTTATGTATACTTATGCCAGAAGTGTATACACTTCAATTTATATGCTGCTGTAATGCTACAGTATATAGTACAGCAGTATATGGCCCAGGCGGCTGCTGCTGAGCAGGTGCCGCGTGAGACGGAGGCACGCTTGGAGGAGGAGACTGGGGCCAAGGAGCAGGTGCATCCTTCGTCTGGTGTGCCAGGTGCATGTATTTCGAAGTTGATACATTAGAGTGTACATGTGTGCATATGTATACCTCATATACTACTGTAGTACACGAACATACTTATTAAGTATATAATTGTACACGGCCTGGCAATTTTCGCCAGCCACAACAGTATCTGGGCTTATCAACGTCTAGGCTTCTTTCTTACTACTACTACGTGCGTGCACTACTGCAGTTTGCGCTAGGAGTGTACTTCATGCACACATGATATGTATACCGCACAGTAATTGAGTAAAATATAGTGTCATACGCACTTCACTACTTCCTTTTTACCAATTTTAGAGGGGAGTGTGGTGCAGGACGGGACTGCCGCTACTGCTGCTGGCGGCGCTGCGGCTGCTGCGCTGCTTGCTACAACTTCAACCACTTGAAGTAAACCTCCAACTAAAACTTCAACTGCTGCTCCCCTCTCACAGGCGCTCTCGTTGCTGGCGAAGGAGCGGCAGGCGCGGCAGGCGGACGTGCTGCGCCTGAGCGAGGAACTTTCCCAGACTGTTTTGCAGTTCCAGGAGAGTTCTGCTGCCGCGCAGGAGCAGTACGACGCACAGGTGCGGGCCACGCTGGCGGCAGTTGTGGTGCTGCTGCTGTCAGTGCAGCCGCTGTCGTTGCTGGCGCTGGCAGTGCGACCGCTGCACCTCGCAGTCCGCACCAGTCATGAGGGGCATCACGCGCAGGTCGACGGGAGACGGCAGCAGCGGCGCAAGCGCAGCCGCCATCAACTTGAACTGTACTTGACACCAACTTCAACTGTACTTACGCGCAGGTCGACGGAGGACGGCAGCAGCGGCGCGAGCACGATTATCCACGCCGCACACACAGACCCCCAGCACAGACTAGCAAGCGTGTAGGGATTTTTTAGGTTTCATGTGGTTGAGGGTTTTGGTTTTTAAAAGTGTCCGATTTCATTCATTTCTTTTCTTAAGCGTCTGTGTGGGCAGTTCGGAGTATCGAGCGCGGCCGCGGCGCCGGGCCACTGCAGCGCCAGCAGCTGCTGCCATCAACTTCAACTGTACTTAACACCAACTTCAACTGTACTCGCAACACACACAGAGGACAGCACACACCTTGATGCCCGTCACCTCGCCGTCAACGCGGGTCATGAAGGGCATCACACGCAGGTCAATGGGTCAATGGAGGACGGCAGCCGCAGTGCAAGCCGCTGGCGCCGCTGCCGTCCTCCCACCGCGCACTCAAACGTAGGGATGGGTCGCAGCGTATAGAACTGGCATCGTACGCCGTGTGACGTATTTAAAGACAGCGTACAACGTATTGCAATGAGCGTATTTATACGGCAAACATGCCGTATATCGCATTTGTGGGCTTATGAATGTGTAGAAATACACCATATTCTGATTAACGTATGAATAGTGATGGGTCACGGTGTACAACGTACGGTATTTTATACGTTACACGAAATACAGCGTATTTCTACGCCCCAAAACGCGATATACACCGTATTTGCCATACAAATTATGCGTTACACGGCGTATTTACGTACGTTATACGGCGTACAATGCGAAAATTATATGCTGTGACCCATCACGTATAAAATACGTTATACGCCGTGACCCATCACTACTCAAACGGGGCTCGCCCTAAATCAGATAGGGCAACCAGTACACTAGCGTAGTATATAGCAACTATGTGGTCTGTGACAGGGCTGTGGACACCGCACTAAAGCGCATACATTCACCACACAGGCTTCGGCCTGGCTTTCTGCCCCAGCCACGGGAGTACCTGGGCTCAGTCACCTTTTTGGTTTCTTTCACATACAGTATCACACCGGATCGAAAGCACCAGGCTGCGGGCATGCTGCGTTATCAATGCCTGCAAACTTTTGATGCTGGCCCACGTAAACTACGTCAGATGCGAAATGGCCGCATGTCATGTGCTTGCTGACAAGCTGTGTGCTGATGCTGGCATGCACGCCGTGCCCACTGCGGCGCCTGCAGGTGTTTGCAATATGAGGCTTCGGCCTGGCATTTTGCCCCAGCCACGGGAGTACCTGGGCTCAGTCACCTTTTTGGTTTCTTTCACATTGTGTATACATATTTCAAGAAGTGTCACACTGACTCAAAAAGCACCAGATGGCGAGCACGCTGCGCCATGAATGCATGCAGACTGCTGATGCTGACCCGCGTACTTTACCTCTCTATCTGAATGTTAACAAGCTGCGTGCTGATGTTGGCACGCACACCTTGCCCACTGCGGCGCCTGCAGGTGGCCCAGCTGCAGGCAAACGCCGCTGCAGCAGCAGAACGGGCCACAGAACAGCTCAGGAACGTTCTGGAGGATGGTGTCCAGAAGCAGGAACGCGCGGCGGAGCTGCTGGTGTGCGCGCAGACCGAGTCAGCACAGGCGCTTGCAGCTGCTGAGCAGCGACTGCGGGAGTCACAGGCAAGCAGTTATAATATATACTTCTTCAAGTACTTGAGAAGTGTTCTTTATCCTGCCTGCACTCGGAATGAGTTGAAGCTGATGTTGAAGGTGCAGTCGCGGCAGCTGTCACCGCAGCTGCGCCCGCTGCCTCGATACCATAAAGCACAAAGTCCTGTATAACGAGGGGGGCGTTATGCAGCGTCATATGCCCCTATATACCGCCCCCCGCAAGCCTGACGCGGTGCTGGCGGCGCTAACGAGGGGCGTATGGTGTACAACGAGGGGGGGGGCGCCATGATGTACCATGATGGGTTATACTACTTCGTGCTTTACGGCAGCGCGGCGGGCCCTCGTGCTGCCGCACCGTCTTTTTGTGTGGTATGCCTGCAGCACATGCATGAGTACGGCCACCACCCATGCACAAATGTGCCCCGGTTGCCCCTGAACTAACTGAACACACGCGCACCTCGCCTGGCACTTCCGAAGTACTCGAAAATAGCAAAGCTCCTGCTCACCTAATCTTTAGAAAAATCAGTTCTAACAATGCTCTGGCAGCCTCCGCCCACCTAATCTAATAATCGAAAGTAACAATGCTCTCGCCCACCTAATCTAACAGTAATACTTCTGAAGTAACATTCTCTGTGCTGCTTTGTGCCATACACAGGCACGGGCGGAGGCTGCCTACCAAGCGCTTCAAAGCGACATGGCTGCAGCGGCAGACCGGGCGGCTGCGGCTCTGGCGGAGGCGCGAGCGGAGACTGAGGCGGCGAGGCGTGATGGAGATGACAGGGTGGCTGCTGAGCAGGAGAAGGTATGTAGTTCAAGTACTTACAGTCGGTATATACTTCAGTAGAAGTGTATATACATGTATACATATACTACAGTAGTAGAGGTATACTTCGTCGTGCTTACATGTACTGGGCGGCTGCGGCTCACATATATGGCTCACATAGATAACAGGGTGGCTGCTGAGCAGGAGAATGTGTGTACTTCAAGTACTTGAAGTAGGCATATGTGCACAATATCTCTGCAGCTGGGGCTCTGGCGGAGGCGCGAGCGGAGACTGAGGTGGCGAGGCGTGATGGGGATGACAGGGTGGCTGCTGAGCAGGATGAGGTAATGTTTTTTCTAACCACTTGCAGTGATTGTACCCAAAGATATGTACAAACTTTCAAAATTATACAGGTTCAGTGTGCATGTATACGCGTGCTGGCCTACAGTGAAAGCACTGCAGCTTCCCCCCGTTCACGCGGGCGCACACTGAGGCGGCAAGGCGTGATGGAGATGACAGGGTGGCTGCTGAGCAGGAGAAGGTAATGCAATTCAAGTACTTAGGGTCAGTGTATACATATACTTTCAAAAACTTGAAAAAGTATACACGGTATGTACATATGTATAGTACATAATATTTGCATGTACTGCGCAGCTGCGGCGCCGGCACAGGCGCGGGCACAAGCGGGGGCGGCTATGGGGACGACAGGGTGGCTGCTGAGCAGCAGGCGTAAGGTGCATCGTACCAACGCATATGTCATGTATGTATCTCGCAACGGCCCAAATTGTGCGCACACCCCCACCCCGCCACGCACAGGCATCCTGCTGCCCCAGCATCGTGGCACCGACGCTAACCCACACCAGGCATATGCAGCAGCCCATCCCACACGCTGGGCGGCAGCGCTGCGGCGAGCAGCACCAGCAATTCCTCTCACCCGGCACAAAACCCGACACCATTTATGCAGAAAAACTGTAGTACTCAGGCATTGCGTCTCACACGCGAGTTGGTCTACAGTGAGGTCGCTGCAGCTCAGCCCCGTTCATTCACCGCCTCCGCTGCCGCCCCCACCAGTGCGCACAGGTGGGCGTGCCTACATGGCGTCACACACTGCTCAGGCCACGGCAGCCCTCTGCAATGCGCACAGTGTACTTCGCTGAAGTAGTTCTACTTATTTGCACTTGTGGGGGTTCAAGAGCCCATGTCATGTATGCCAGCACGGCCACTGGGTGCCAAGGCAAAGGCATGGCAGTGTATGTACGAACGAAGAAAGGGCTAGCGGGCGCTGGCAGGCTACCTAGGGCTCGACCTGGCAGGGCAGGTTGCCCGCCAGGCTTATTTTAAGTGGTATTGAACACTATTGATATACTTCAAAGTACAACACAACAATTTGCTTCTACTCACCGGCTTGTTGCTGCGCCCCACTTCCTGGCTGCTGCCCACTGCAGTGCGTCCAGATGGAAGCCAGGGGCCGGGCCTACATTGCATCGCGCGCTGCCAAGGCGGCGGCAAACCTCGCAGTGCAGTGTGCACGGGCGGTGGCGGCGGAGGAGGCAGCGGACGCACTCGAGGGAAGGCTGAGGCGTGCCGAGCGAGAGAGGGCAGCGCTATTTCAGGCGGCGGGAAGGGGGCAGCACGGGGGTGGCGGCGGCGGCGGTGGTCTCTCGGGTGAGCATTATATATATTCTTTCATGTAAACAAAGTACTTTAGAACTATACTATAAGTGCATACATTCTTCGAAGCGTGTACTTCAGAAGTAAGAAGTATCAGCCCCGTCTTGCGCCAGACGTCAAGCGAGATCCGCTCTGAATCAATAGCGATCGCGCCGGTCAGTGCCCTTGAGGGCTAGTGCGGGCGGGGCAGTGTCAACCGTGTTGCCCCCGCCACTTGAGAGCGAGAACCGCACCCAATCAACTGGGGATCGGGATCTGTAATATACAATATACTACTATATATATATTACAGTGTATATATATATATAATAACCAATAGTACTGCACTTCTGAAATACTTCTGAAGTGTGTGTTCGTCTGTAAGTACCCATGGTATATCATTAGTATATATCACTGGTACAGCAATTATGTGGTCAGCGTGTGGCGGCGGCGGCGTAGGCAGCAGATGCGCTGGAGGGAAGGCTGAGGCGGGCGGAGAGAGAGAGGGCGGCGCCGTTTCAGGCGGCGGGAAGGGGGCAGCACGGGGGCGGCGGTGGCGACGCTGGCCTCTCAGGTGGGTATTATTACTGAAATTCTAGCATACATGTACAACGCATACAGTATATTAAGTACATGTGTAAATATTATGTATACGTACGTCTACACATTGCGGGCGTGTATGATGTGCACGCGATGGAAAACGCGGGCGGAGTGGTTTCAGCCCCGTTGCGAGATCTGCACTGACTTAAAAAGAAAAGCAATCAGTATGTTATACCATTAGCATAGCAATCATGTGGTCAGAGGGCGAGGGTGGCGTCGTTTCAGGCGGTGGAAAGGGCGCAGCACGCGGGGGCGCGAAAGTTGCAGGCCCGCCAAGTTGTCATGACCCGTGAACCGTATGTAAACACCTGCCGGCCTGCCAGGTGCAAGGCACACTGCGCCGCCAAACACTGCCGTGTGCGGGTGACTCCCCAGCTGAAACCAAAAAACAAAACTGTTGTATTTTTCACTTCGAGTACGGAAGCATAATATTACTCCATTATTGGGTGCCTCCCCAGCTAAGACCCTTGTGTCTGCAATGCGCCGCCGTCTCGCCACCACAGGTGCGGGTGCGGCGCTGCTGGAGTCGCTGCGCTCAGAGGTGGAGGACCTTTCTGCAGAAAATTCTGAACTCCGGGAGCGGCTGGAAGAAGAGTGTGCCTCCGGCGGAGGTGGCGGCAGTGGCGGTGGCGGCGGCGGGTGCGTACGGGCTCACTCGCCCAGTGATATGTGCTCCAGTGCGGCTGTCGAATGTTTGTAGCACTAGTGGCGCCCTAAGCGAAATTTGACGAAATTGACAGTAGGGTGGTGCAGTCACGTTTCAGTGTGGGGTAATGCCAGTCTCCCTCCCCGTAAAGCGACACCCGAATACTTCGAAGTACAAAGGAGTGGTGGGTAGTTTAGCAATACATCTTGTGGTCTGGGACAGGGCTTGCTGGTAACTGTACTCTGCAGCACCTTTGACCTTCATGGCCATGGCTCTGCCTCTGGCAGGCGGCCTCGCGGATGTCACTTTACAACAATTCAAGGGTATCGGCCTCCTTCCTCCTGCTGCCCCGACCAGCACCGGCGCCGCCGCGGGCGCGTACGCTGAGATGTGGCTCAGTTTGAGGCGCATAGCGCGGCATCGCTCAGGCCATATGTCTGTGTAACGCACTTGTAAATACTTGAAATACTTGTAAACATTGTACTTCGAAATACATACTATACGCCCTGACCCATCACTACTCCCACCCCCTCCCTCTGCAGCACCGCCGACCCATCACTACTCCCACCCCCTCCCTCTGCAGCACCGCCGGTGCCGCCGTACGCTGAGATGGTGGCGCAGTTCGAGGCGCAGAGCGCCCGCCTGGCTCAGGCCATACTACTGTACAACGCACTTCGAACATACTTGAATTACGTACTTCCAAGTACATTGCGCTTCGAAGTACATCTTTCGCCCTGACCCATCACCTCGCCACCAAACCCCCCCGCCCCCTGCTGCCCCGACCAGCACCGGCGCTGCCGCCGGCGCGGGCGCGTATGCCGAGATGGTGGCGCAGTTCGAGGCGCACAGCTCGCGCCTGGCTCAGGCCATACTGTCTTATAACGCCCTCTTGAAATACTTGAAATACGTACATTGTACATGGTATGCCCTGACAATTCACTACTGCCCCCCCACCCCACCCCCTCGCCTCCTGCCCCAACCAACCCGCTACAGCACCGCCAGCGCGGGCGCGTATGCAGAGATGGTGGCGCAGTTCGAGGCGCAGAGCGCGCGCCAGGCGCAGGCCAAGCGCGAGGCGCTGCTGCGCGCCGCGGCGGCCGCCGCAGACGCGGACGCCCACGCACGCCGAGCGACGGCCGCCGAGTCCGATGCGCG
>JAULBY010031395.1:0-15611 GCA_032358315.1 Ophiocytium majus
CGAACGCCTGCGCCGAAATTCTGCGAACGCACCCTTGGGCCGAAATTTGGACGCGAAAATTTGCTATGCGCAATCACCCTATTGCTGGCTGCAGTTGCTTACGTTGGGACATTTTCTGCCCGTCTCTCTCTGTGCTGCACCCGTGACGCAATTGTGGTGCATGCTGGTAGGCACCCCGTCCTGCGGCTGTTCCGCTGCCACACTGTCGAGGAAGCGGCTCACTGGCGCAATGTGGCCCTGCGTGCCTTGCACCCCAACACTGCCCCGGTGAGCTGGCCACTGTGATAGTGCGCTGCCCAGGGCGTGCTTCACACACACTTGCGGATGTACAGCACACACTTGCACTGTTCACTAGCATGCTGACTTGTGTGTGCACCAGGTGTGTTGCACGCCTTCATTGTGCTAAACCGGCCGTGCAACCCCGTCTTGCTGGCACGGTGCTGCATTTAATTTACCATAAATGTATATGGTGCCACTACTCCTTATCTCCTTACAATAACACCGTCTTTTTCTAAGAGCAATCAGATCTTACCCAAAATTTCTTCAATTTCTTTAATTTGCAAGTTTGTTTGGTGGCCCTGAATAAGACGTTTAAAATGTACAGGATGTTGTTGTTTTTCGCGTGCTTGCTCATAAACATCTATCAACAGAACCTGGCGGAGGAAAGGTGCACCAGCTGTTTTCAAACGAGTTATAAGATGCCTAAAAGGCACCTGAGAATGAACAAGAAAGCACAAATTCTGATTTGCCCAGCCTGGAAGAAGTCAGTTACTGTTTCGTTGTCTCTTAGCCTTACCAGGGAGAGGTCTTTTAGATCTTTAGCAGGATACAGCTTAATCGAATTTTCAACAACTAGGTGGGTTAATTGTTTGCTCTGGACTAGTCTTGTCTTTTGCTTACTGTAATTTCTGTCTGTTCCTTGCTCCTTTACTATGATTCTGTCCAAGAGAATACTCTTATTGTTGACAGCTCTTTCTACCTTTGAGAATCTCTACTAGAAAGGTTCCGGCCCAAAAATACCTTGATAAGTCTTTTACCAAAGGAATCATCCACAGAAACAGTGCCGCTTGTAAAAAAGCTCTCTCTTCAATTTGCTGAATTCACTTATTGTAGTACTTCAGAAGTATTAAACAACTAGGCACAAAGTAGGCCTAGAGACGCCCACCGCCTCATCGAACATCGCTTCATGCCTGGGCCGCGTGGTGTGCCTGCACTGCACTGTCACTGCAGGAAGCTCTGGCACATACTGTCGTAGTACCTGATCATCATGCCATGATTATTGTATACCTACTACTAGTACTTCAGACGTATGTGGTGCCTTGTATTTGGCAGACGTGCTTACTTAGCAGCACCATGCCTGAGCTGCGCATCGTGCCTACACTGCGTTGTCGCTGCAGGAAGCACTGGCACTGAACGCCCTTCCGGACGACTTCTGCCTCATGGGAGACCGAGAGCCGGCGAGGCGCCTGGCTATTTGCCTTCGGCCTATCTGTGCTGATGCGGCAAGGCGTGCTGTGGACCTCGGCGCACCATGGCACACACCATGGACGCGCTCTGTTGCGGCATCAGCAATGCGGGCGGCCAGGGCAGTGGCGCGCAGCGGCAATGCCAGCACCACTGCCCCAGAGCGGCAGCGTCCCCCTGCCACACCAGATGAACCACCTGCAGCCACGGCTGCTGCGGCAGCGGCCACAGTTTCGGTGCCTGCTGGCACCCAGTGCGGTTCATTGGCGGCTGCGCCTCAAGCCGCTAATGTGGACGTGCCGCATTCACGGGCAGCAGCCGCACCTGCTGCAAGTGGGGTGGTTGCCGCTTCCGTGGCTGCCCACACACCGCCGCCGGCGCATGCGGGCAGTGGTGCTGCAGGCTCTGGTGAGCAGTGTCTGGGGGGAGCACTGGACCGTGCATTGGGACGTGCAGCAGCTGCGGCTGCCATGCGTGGCGGCGCGGTGCTCCACCTTGAGCCGTACCTGCAGCATACCATGTCTGACGCAGAGGGGCACAGCCGATTGTGCGGCAGCTCAGCAGGGGCTGGCGCCGCTATGCCGCCAGTGCAAACGCCAGCACCCTCTGAGGCTGGTGCAGGTGCAGGTGGCACTCCGGCGGGCCATGTCATGCGACAGGAGTGCTGGCAGCTGACGATCGCACAGGCGGAGCAGGGCTCTGCGCTGCTGCAGAGCGTGTGCGCTCGTGAAACAGCGGCTCGGCAGCAGCAAAACCTCGCACAGCGGCACACACAGAGTGCGCTGCGCGCGGTCGGCGGTGTGCAGGCACGGCTGCGGTGCGCAAAGAAGGCGCTGGCAAACGCTGAGCAGCTATTACTAGTAGTAAAGGCGCAGGCCGACCAGGCACGCGCCCGCGCGCTGGAAGCGGTGCAGCACCTCGACAACGGCCGTCGCAACTATTGCACGGCCCCGGACGTGCTTGCAGCCATTGTGGATGTGATCGGCCGCCAGGTAGACGCACTGGCAGGTGGCGCTGAGCAGCATGCCATCAGTGAGGGTGGCAGTGCGGCAGGCACTGGCAACGCTGCCGCAGCGCCGCCCATGGATGACTCAGGGCAGCAGCTGCCAGCGGAGCTGGAGCGGCGACTCGCGGCACTGAGAGGGCGCGCAGTTGCCGCCGCCGTTTTCGAGGAGCAGTGGCTGGCACGTGCGGAAGCGGAAGCACAGCGTGGGCACCATGAGGTGCAGGACCTTTGCGACGAGGTGGCGACAGCAAAAAAGCAGCTGGAGCTGGCAGAGCAGGAGGAGGCCAGTGCCATGGCGGCACACGGCGAGGCCCAGGGCGCTGCGCGCAGGGTGCAGGCTGCCATTTGTGGTTTGCAGGACAACCTTGGTGTCTTGTGGGCACAGACACATGAGGCTGTGCTTTCGCACCTGAGCACCAGCAGCAGCATGTGATACCATATCAACATGCTTGTATCATCATGGCGGCACGCCATCTTTTTTGACACGCTATCACCAGCGACCTACTAGCTTGCGTTCGCTAGTACTACTAGTAGTATGATTGTACAATTTCAATGTTCCATGGTCCACCCAACCAGCTGTCTACAGGTGAAGCAGCAACTGCCTTTTGCTCTGCAAGCGATTGCCCCATGGCGTGGCCCGCCTGCAGACTGGGTGCATTTTTTGCTTTAAGTTTGTTAAGCTGTAGCAAGGATGCTGCTACTGTTACTGTAGTACCACTGATACTACATACTACTAGTAGTACTAGTAGTATTACGTAGTAGTATCATGTCGCACAACATTCACACATGCACTCGCACAATGCGACGTGCTCAATGCAAGTGGTATAACTCGGCAACAGCTGCCCCCGGCTTCCGCAGTGTAACTGTCACACGGTGCCATGCCGTGTAGCAAATGCACTGCGTGCAGCAGTGCACATGCGTGCATTTTCTGTGACACCGCAGTGACTACTTCAAGTGCCAAAAGAATAATACTACTGAAGTATCATAGTGACTCATGATACAAGGTACCTACTTTCAAAATGTACACTACGCCATAGCGCTGCATAGACTGTATTACTTTGAGGTATACACTGTACTATGTTACACACATGGTGTTGTATTATTATGCTTTGCACACTATGCCATTGGCAAATGCTTATGCCACACCCACAGTGCATGTGCACACTGTAGCTGAGCAGAGCTGCATGTTCACGGGATGAGAGTCAGCGCATCGGCGAGGTTTCAAATTGCCAGCAGCAACGTATGCGTAGAAGATCCGAAAGTGCCACTCTCGAGCTGCAACAGCAGTGCTCAGTGGCCTGGCAGCAGCAGCAGCAGCAGTGACCGTGATGGCGCCTTCATTGAATGTCATGATCGTTGTAGTGCAAGTATCGTTTGTCAACCATGGCGGCGCTGCCAGTGGTTCCTGTGCCTCAGCCTGGTAGGCTGCAGTTAGTAAGCTGTGAAGTCGATTGTAATTGGAATGAAATCAACGTGATCGCATGCGTCACGCGTGCAAAGAAATGACTAATTCCGAAGTGCACCATGGTACACACTTGCTGACCACAATGTCACGAGTGGCATTATGATAGTGGTTGCACGTAAGAAAGCACATGGCAAGTACTACGTTGCACCCACTGGCAGCGCGGGGGCTCTGCCCCTGCGCCCTCCGAGGCTCCCCCCCCTCCCCCCAAACGTAGGCCACGGTCGTTGCACGCAAGAGAGCTTAAGGCTTCATCGCAGCCACTGCTGCCAGTGGGGATCCGCCCCTGGGCCCTCCCCCTCCAAAAAATACGAAGCAGCTCACAGCTGCATGCTGGCAAACACTGTACGGCGCTGCTGCCAGTGGGCCGAGCCAGCTTACTCAGCAAAGGGCACCTTTCAGTGCATCAGAGTGACTGACGCCCTCAGTCGTGGCAGGAATTGGCGTGCTGGTAGCAGAAGTCTGAGAGGTACACCTCAAACACGTCGTGCGCCGGGCGTGCGATGCAGTAACTGTTGGGCCACCAGCCCTTCTGCTTGTACTTGGTGTCATGGGGAACGCCAAAGGGCTCGCACTGAGTGCTGCCAACGGACAGGTCTGTGATGGCGGCAACTGTCACCATGGGCTGCGTGCCAGCATCGCATGCGGAAGGGGTGGGCAAAGGTAGGGGATTGTGAGCCGGCCATCAAAGATGCAAAGCGATGCCATTTACATTTAGGTGGCCATGCAGCAACGCCCTCATGACAGGCAGACATGCATGGCGTGTACTTCGTATACCCAATTACTAGCAGGTCATCGCGGCCATCACGGTAGATGTAAATGCTGGGATGCACTTTGTGGTAACTGGACCATGGGAGCCATGTACCACGCACAGAGCTGACACTTGCACTTGACTTGCACACACAACGTGGTTCTTCGCGCGCACAGAGGGTCTCTGTCAGCCTAGCGCCCTTCCAACTCTGTCGGATCATTTGTGAGTCTGACTCAAGCCAACAACAGCACAGTGTTACAGTAGTGGTACTACAAGTACGCTTGGCAGTGCTCACCTCGAAGAAGCTGATCTCGTTGTTGTAGGAGCCAATGATGGGGACCTGGAGGAAGCTGCAGGGATCACGGAAAAACATGCCACAATGCAGCACGAGTACAGTACGCAAGTCAGCATACGCACAAGCAGCAACTGCCTGATTATCAAGAAAATAGGAAGAACAGAACACAGTTGCCTGTCTCCGGGCCCATCATGTGGTTGCGAGGTGGGGTGCTTGTGGTGGTTTGAATCATGGTGATGCAGCGGCACTTGGCGACTTACGAACAAAGCGCGTCACAACGAGGCCACAGGCAGCTTGAACATGGGTGGAGCCAAGCATGCCGCTCGGGCGTAATGTAAAAATGCGGGTACTGTAGGCGAAGCACACCGGTGATGCACAACTGCAGCAGTCCCTGGCTGGCTGTGATGGTGGCAGCACCTGCAGAAAGTCATTGTAGGTGCCTATCCATTCTAGGCAACTGCTGTAATAACAACCCATGATTGTCGTTAGACATTACTGTCTAGTGCAGCTGGGGCAACTGCCGCAACGTACGTCGCGTATGCACACACATGGACACCTGCGCTGACTGAGTCGCACAGTGGCCTATTACTTGAAGTATAGATCACCTGCCTACCACTGGGAGCAGATGCACCACTCGGGCATACCTCGTGCCGATGGCCAGGTCCTTGACTCCGTGACTTGACATTTAGGCCGCACAACTTTTACACAAGCCAACGGCATTGCACCTAGTAGTACATGCCAATGCGCGCCAACATACTGTACAGTGTGTGCATTTTGACATGTACTTCGCAGTACATGCTTGATAACTGGACTTGATTTTGGCTTACCAGGGGTCAGTCCTGCTCCAGCCGTTGATACCATCAGTGGCATCGGCGCAGCCAGGAGGGCCATCGGGGTAGTCTGTGGAGTGCACAGATAGGCACACACACGCAGCATTAGCTTACTCAGCGCATAAGGCGGCGCACATGTACATATTTCGAGGGTGTGCATGCAATGCAGTGTGCGACTAGAAATAGTAGTAGAACACAAGCCTTAGGACGTGGCACTCATCCCTGGCATCATGCCGGTGGCCAAGCATCAGGCACCGCTACCTTGTACCTACAGGTAGATTAAGGGTGCACACTCAGTAACACCCAGAGCAAACCTTGGACGCTAACTAAACTTGAGCAGCATCACACTTCCGACCCAGCCATTTTCGCGCGCGAGACTGGTCTCCAGGTGCGTTCACATGTCAGATACTACTTGGACCGAGGTGCGCACATGCATAGCTCGAAACCTTTGAAAGTTTACCTTCAGAGTACACGGGCAGGTTGTGCATGCCGTTGCTTGGCACACCAAGCCACGGTGTGTACGTCTCGGGCAGGTCGCAGGGCACGGACGTGTACTCCTCCTCCTTGGTGCAGTCAGGGCATTCCACGCCCTGCACACAGCATGTCCAGGTTGCACAACAAGGTTAACATGTAGTTGGCCCACTGACTCAGAGTACGCCAGAACAAAGTGTGAGTGCCTGGCATGTCCTGCTGCTGGATGTCACAGTGGCACACCAAGTTGAACCCCAAATCGACCGGTGCCATCCAAGCATGCACCTTGCGATGGCGGCCGCAGCCATACCCTTCAGCACCAGGCTTGTAGGTAATCGGCCAGGCTGTTGCCTTGAAGCCGGCCACTGGTATGTACCACTGTGGTATACGTGTACAACTTCGCTTACCCATGGGCCCGGGCGAGGGAAGCCAGTCTCCGGGTCAGGAGCGACGGGCGCCCCGCCTGCAGCAGCAGACAGCATGGTCCGGAGCGCACGAGTGTCAGCTTAGCGCGGTCCAAGATGGAAGTGCAACATAGCGGTTTAATAATTGCAGCTGCGGGGCTGGACAGCAGCACCCTTGGGAGGACTTGCTACAATAATTGCAAGCTGTGCCCACGCAGTACAGGGAGCGCTGCAGGCCGGGCAGACTCTGCCTGCCAGGCAACCCTCATGCCAGTGGTCATCTTGCGCAAGTGCCATTGAAGTGCAAGGCAAGAGCCCCCCGGGTACCATGGTGACCATGTGCCCACAGGCACTCCGCAGGCGTTCAGGTGGCACATGTGGTGTACGGTGGCATTGCACATACAGAAGTATAAATACCCTTACTGACTGTAACAGTAGTACTACGGCAGTAGTATATTGCAATTGAAATTCTGACAAACTGAACCATGGGGTGCGTGCAATACGCAGATCTCGAGCAGAGGCTGCTCTTGATGAGGAGTACTGTAGGAACATTACTCTGTGTGCTGCTCGTCACATTGCACCACTTTGACCGCTTCAGCGTGGCGGAGCCGCGCTGCAGGGTGAAACCAATCTCACGCACGCCAGATTTAGCAGTGTACCTACTCCTTAGCGGTTTGCAACCTGGATATCATATGCACTCCCAGTCACACACCCACTGGTGGATCACTCGGAGTGCATGCATGCCACTGCCATGGGTATGCATTCGCTTACTTGGGAAGCAAAAGAAGTTCTTGCCCACGTCGGGAGGCGGGCCCGGTGGCACGCACTGCAGTGGTGTCGCCGGGGTGTCGCTGCCAGCACCATTTGAAGTGAAAAAGTGGAAGTCATAGTGGGGGACCCCAGAAAAGTCGCCGGGGTGGCCAAAGCGAATGGCGCTGACAGTCACGGACGTGAACTTCACATCATGATGGATGTGGTCTGGGAGGGGCGCAAAGTACTGAGGGGGGTGCAGGGTGTAGTAGCAATGTTGCAGCAGCAGCATTGGCAGCAGCAGCAGCAGCAGCGACGGAGGCACGGTCATTGTTGTCACAAAGAATTTTCCTGCCAGCACAGATCATTGTACTTTGCGCCTGACAGCGTTCTTTCTGCGCATAACGACTGGGCCCACGCTGTGTGTGGGTTTGCATGGCAGTACCAGGCAGTGTTGTGGAGGTGGTGTCAGTCATGCGTGCTACCACGGCCCGTCAGTGCCTGCCACAGTGCCACACGCGCACTCGCGCTGCTACCATCGTGTTATGAAACGTGCAACCGGAGACCATGTTGTGCATGCAAGAGCTGAACAACATACCGTCTATGAAACGTAGACAATTATCATCCCCCAGCTGAAGGGGGGTACATGAGTGCTCACCAGGTTGTCCGTCATGACCGGTTTGAGGATAGCCATTTTGTCCAGGTTAAGCCAGTCTGCCCCGCGCATGTGCACACCCAGAGCCTTGGGGCAGTCGTCCTGCTCTTCGTAGAAAGCGTGGAAGGTGCCAATCTTGTCAATCGGCTCGTAGGTGATGGTGCCATCTTGGGCAGTGTGCTCTTTAGAACCAGGCATGGTCACCTTGTCTCCATCGGTGCGCACGGCCTCCCAAGCTGCTTGCACCATTGGGTCAATGCACACATGCAGTGTCGGTAGGAGTGTTAGCATGTCCGACATTGACGATAGTAAACTCGGAGCAGTGCGGACAACTGCTGAAGTATTTGCTGAGCTGCAAGTCAAAGTGCGGCAGTAGCAGCTGCTCTTAGTGCCAAAACTCAATACCACTCATGCCTGCGCCGGATCTGGCATTGAGCTGCCCATTTGCAGGGATGGGAAGTCAGGTTGCCATGTTATGCGGGTCAACCAAGTCGAAGCCGCCCAAACTGCTTCAGAACTACTTGACATGTGCTGACCATTAACGTGCAACAGACAAAAGCACACGAAGAGACACCACCGCAAAGTGCAGAGAGCAAACCCGATACTCTATAAAGCCAGGCCCCAAATCCGACAGCTCTTTTGCCAGCGCTTAGAACGGTGCCAGAACCACATGACGGGCCAGGAAGGCCAAAGACAGTGTTCACTCCCAGGCGGCCTCAGAGGCCCATCCTGGCAGCGGCGTAGGCACTGCGGACCTAGGGTAGCGTCCCTTGGGTGGTTAGACCCCTGCTGGTGGCCCAACAAGTTATACGGCACAGCAGCGCCTTTGTCGCGCAGGGGAGGGTTGAGTCATTGCTGTGGCTCTGGCAACTGCATTCTGCTGCTGTCGTTGTGAAGGCACTGCCTGCCTGAGCTGCAGCAGCTGCGGGGGATCCAACCTTGTCGACCCCTACCAAAGGCAGTGCTGTTATGCTTGGGCAAAAGAGCACTGTGCCACTTGGCTGTCGGGTTATCATGATGCTCCCGAACAGCGTCTGAGTGAGCCCAACCACCACAGTCTCCCCTTTCCGGCATTGCCCCCCAACTGTTATGCTTGGGCAAAAGAACACTGTGCCACTTGGCGGTCGACATCGGGTCGTGCTCCCGAACAGCGTCTAAGTGAGCCCAACCACCACAGTGCGCTGTCCGCTGGCACTGGTGCCGCAGGCGTGCTGGTGACCTTGAGTACCCCAGCACCTACTCTCCAAACCAGGTGTGCGCGCCAAGCTTGAAAACTTGGCCTCACACCAGCAACTAACCAAAGCGCCACTGCAGCAGCGAGCTGCAGCGGGTGTGTGGCGGCAGCGGCACACCTGGTCCATCTGACGGCATCAGCCGAGGGTGCATACCACCCGCACCTCGGGGTGTGCTTCATAGCCAGCGCTGTGCGCCAACCACCGGGTGGGACAAATGGTCAGGGCTCCATACATGCATGTCAACTATAACTTAGAAAGAGCCACACAGCAGAAAGCGAAGAAGCCACAGGGCTGTTGCAGCAGTCAGCAGCATCGGGGGTGGGGAGCTTCCTTTGGAAGGGGCGACCACCACACAGGGTGTACCATATATATATGGGCACCCTGTGGCGTGCTTCACAGCCCGCGCATCCACCTACAAGCAAACACTGTTGTGGCACCATCATGCCGGCCGCATTCTACAGTACAAACTGTCGGAACTGGGGGTCCACACGTCATAAATGAATATAACTTTGCCAGTGGGCAAGGCACCTGGGCGAGCGCCATTCAATGTTCAAAGCAGGCTGGAGGGCCTGGCGTGCCGAGGCCTGATTTCGAGGGTGCCAATTTCATAATGATTCAGCCGTCAGGGTACCTTTGAGTTAACAATTGCCGTATGCCGTTTGATGCTTCGTAGAAGCACATATGCTTTCATTTATCAAAAGTGGTACTGAGAGTGTGCAAACAAAGACAGTTTCAGACTTGTTAGAAGTGGTAGTCGGGGGCAGACAGAGTATAAAAGTGTTACAGTACCAGCCTCGGGTTGGCCGCACGCTGCAGCTCACCTTTACGCTGTTGCTGCTGCTGCGGCTGCTGCGCTGCCAGGTGGCGCCCAAGGAGACTGCCGGACCGGCCTGTGCAGCCTGCCTCACGGACCTGCCAGCCACCACCAGCAAAATTCAGAGCAGGCAGAAAAAACAGGTTCAAATTTCTGAATGAGGGTGGTGACGGTTCAACGCGCTCGCAACCTGGGTCTTTCTCATGCCTGCCCCGGGGCGCCCCACCACCTTAGACAAGGGCCCCCCGGTAGAGTGCTGCACGTGTCATGTCATGATGTACGATGCAGGCAGCTGGCTCGGGACAGTGCGGCTTGTGCGCGCGCAAGGCCAAAGCCCTCTGTACACACCGTACTTTTCATCAACGCGTCAACAACGCGTGCCGGAGCTCAGAGTGAAGTGTCACCGTGGCCCACCACATAGTACCGTCTAGCCATACAGCTGCGCCAGAGCTCGTCCTTGGCGCTGCAGGGACGGGGTTGGCGGACCTGCTGCTGCAGCTGCCATCATGCTCTACAGGCCCCCCCCCTCCTTAATTCGCGGGTGCACATTGGGTCCGCAGCGCACGCACCTCATGCTCGTCGGTGGCAGCAACTGCTGCGGTGCCCAGCAGCGCTGCCAGGGCGACAGCCGCGACCCTGTCCATCATGGTCGTTGATCGGGGGGCCTTGCTTTGCAGAGTTGTGTTGCGCTCTTGCATTGCGGCAAGGTCGGCAGCACACAGTGCTGGTCGTTATCGCCAACACACAGTCACTTCGGCTCAACACAAGCCGTCACCGTCCCTGCCCAAATTTAACCACTACTTTTCAATTTGCAGGTGTGTGTGGTGGCGAGAGATGGAGCAACGTCATGCAGCATTGACTATGCCGGAAGCGCCCCCGTGCAGTGCAGCTGCTAGCGGGGCACGAGCAAGCAGCAGCAGCAGCAGCAGCAGCAGCAGCAGCAGCAGCAGCACACACCCCCCTTAAGAATTTCTTTAGGGTTCAATCGAAGAGCCCCGATAATTTTTAACGAATCGAGTGCATACTCGAGTGGAAAAACGAGTATCATTTGCATGCAAGTGAAGCACGCAGAGGTTGTCGGTCTTCCCAAAAAAACACCAGTCCAGTATTTTGACATGTGGCCTGTGCCATCAGTACCGGTACATGGGGCTGTAATCAGTTAGAGTAGTGCTCTGGTAACATGCCAGGCTTCCCACAGTACTGAGCTTTCCCAGTTTGTTTTTCGCTACCTGTCTGATTTCCTGGTCACACGCAGCGTGTGCAAAGGGCTTTCCGCGCCCTAAGCGGAATTTAATAAGAGTACATTGGGAGGCAGGTGATGCGGGCGCGCAGTCAGCTGTCAGCTGTGCCATCATCACAAGTGTGACCACGTGGATGCAACTTATACAGGCATGGCCGTATGGCAGCAATGCATGCCGCAGCCAGTGCTGCGTGACTTCAAGGTCATACCTTGGGCCAAGGTCATACTCAGCCGTACACTGTTTATGGAAACTCAATCTAGGAGTGATAAACTCTAGGTCTCCTCACCGGTAGGGGCCGTCACCCTGGGTATACTTCGTAGTGTATGGTATCGACAGAGGAACTCGTGCTGGCGCAGTCATGGATCACAGGCAGCGTGTATGATGGTATTCTGCTGCTCATATAATGTGCTCCTTTGTATGCGGTCCAGAAGGTGTGCGCAGCGGCATCAAATGCACCAAACCACAAGGAACCAGGTGCGCTGCTGTGAGTATGCAGTCCTTGTAGTTTTTGCAGTTGTCACGAGCAAACATGTACTGTACAAGTGCCAAAAATGGCAACTGTGAACAACACTGTGCGGGCATGCACCGAAAAAAAATGTGGTGTTGTGGTGCCGGCACGCGCAGCAGTGCTGTGCTGCATCTGGCCAGCACATGGCACTTTGCGGCATGCTTACTTCGCGGCAGACGCTTCTTTGGTGGGCTTGCAGCCGCGAGGAACACAGATGTGTGCCGTCCACACTGTTGGCGCCATTGCGGCTGGTACATGCATAGGCTCTTCCTGCAAATGCATATATATATGCGGAGCGTTCCCAGGTCCGTTGCAATCAACACTTGGCATACACTCTGAAACTGCCTGCACAGCGGGTTTGTCGGGCTGCTGTCCATGGCGGTTGCGAAACGATGCAGCGGCCAGACGTAGTGATGCAGGATAGGCAAGGGCACTGACCACGCACCACATACAGCAGCAGGCAGCAAACGCGCAAAACGGCTAGGGACAAGACACACAGACACCCTGCATCGCTTGCAATGACGTGCAAAAGGAAGTGTTGATTATCATGGACAACATGGAACATGGCTCAACCAGGACGTGTGCCCAGCGCAAGTATGCGCCATGCCACTCACGCCTGCCAGCAAAACTGGGCGCACACACACCTCAACCTCAACTGCCCACTTCAACTTGAAGTAGTTGGATCTGTTGCACATCAGCCAAAAGTGCTGCCATTCCAGCCCCACAGGTACCCCTCGGCGTCGTTGAACTCAATATAGGTGCGCTCCGCTGGCACGCCAAACTTGTCGCTGACATACGCACACAGGTCAGCGCTGATGGCCTGGGTCTGTGTGCCCTTGAACTGCCCTATGCTCTTGAGCTGGTGTGCAAAGCGGCAGCGGCAGCGGCAGCAGCACCAGCACCACCACCGGCGGCAGCAATACCACCAGCACCAGCAGCAGCAGCAGGAGCGTGCACAGCAGCGTCAGAGCAGCGCAGCGGCGGAAGTGGAGGTAAGAATTGGCACGTGCACGGGTAGCCCATACACGGTACCGGACAATTGGACATGTGGATACGTGTGTGGCAGTGTGGTGGCTTGCTAGGGGCGTCATGCGCCAGGGTACGCAACACCTGCAGCAGCGCGCTTTGGTGGAGGAGGCAAGAATAACCGAGCTAGCTCTGGTGTAGAGAGGTCTGGTACTCGGCTGCATGTATCACCAGCGTGCAATGCGTACTGCACACAGCGGTTTCTCAAATGCATGTGTCCCGTCTGATTCACACCACCGAGAGCGAGTGCAGCAACCTACTAGTAGTATGTACAGCAGTGCCTGCAGGCATTCCTAACCGGTACTACGTAGTACAAGTTGCAGTGCACATGCGTATGCGTACCTCCATGTAGCACACAGGCTGGTCGGTGCTGCCAGCGAAGGACATTGGGGTGTTGCCCTGCATTGCATCAGTGGGTGGTGCACAAACCAGTGCAGCAACAGCCGTCATCACTCAGGAAAATACTTCGGAAGTAGCATGCACTTGCAGCACCGATGAGTGCTTGTGGCAGTGTACAGATGTGCGTGATTGCTGAAGCAAGGTTGCGATAAACACAATACATGGCAACACCAATGATATCAATCCCGCGGAGGTGCAACATTCATGTGCACCATTGTTGCTCCTACAGTGCTGCACATGCTGGCAAGGAGCTGGATCGCTGCCCTCACCTCAATAACGACCATGACGTATGACTCCGGCTTGCCGAGGTGCTTCGCAACCTTGGCAGACAGCTGCACGAAAAAGGCACCGACAGCGAAAGTCGGAACCAGGTTTGAGCAACAGCAGCAGCAGCAGCAGCAGCAGCAAGGACAGCAGCAGTGAGCACGAGGCTTGCTTGCGACGTAGCGCTAGCAGCAGATTCATCCAAGGTGTTGCAGTTTGCTGCTGCAGTGCCGTGCAAACGATTTGGTGGCGGGAATGCTGTGGCATGGCCACAACCCCACCCAGACCCAGCAAAACAGGGGTACGATTGCCGCCATGCACGAGGTGAGTCACAGAGTGGTGGCGAAGCTGGAGACCAGCAACAACCAAAGGGGGTAAGAGTTCACAGCCAACGGGAACAACAACAAAAGTGCAGATTCACCTCGAGCAGCATCGTATTGGTGGCAGCAGCGTCCGGTGCCGGTGCAGAGGTCTTGACCTTCAGGAGAGGCATTGTAGCACGCCGCTGTTTGACTCTAGGGCTGGCGCTGCTTGGTGTACTGCCTCAGTACTAGTCCCTCCATCTTGATCTTCGGAATTACCAGGCGCGAGGAGGCGCAGGGGCGCAAGGTGGGTCTCGCCCCAGTGTGTGCTCAGCACGTGCGCAAGGCAACTGCACATGGCGGCTGGCGGCTGCTCAGCAGCAGCTATGAATGCCACTCTAGCAGCGACAGCGGCATGCCAGCAAGAGATGCATTGCACCTGGCTGCCAGTAGCTCATGAGCATGGGCTACTACTGTCGTAGGCAGCACCACAAGTGACGGCAGTAGCACAGTCGACTGGCAGTCTGGCACACTTTTTGTCTGAAACGTGACATTCGTGCCCTGCACGTGGAAGCGCACCTTCAGCAGAGAGATATACTGCAGTGTGTGGAGTTGTAACATGTGCCGAAACACGCACCTGCACCCCAGTGGCACAAAACATTGCAACCACGCCTGGTGCCATGTGTATTGATGTGTGCACCCCAAGGCATGCGTACCCCCAAGGCATGAAGGACGACGTCGACATGTATTTCAGTGCCGTGGCAGAGGGGCGGCCAGCGCCGGTCTGAACGGGCAAGCGGTGCCAGCCAAGTACCGCCTAGCCGCAAAAGCCGGCCGGAAGGGGCTGCCACAGTTGGTCACTGTACAGCAGTAGGTCCGGCTGGGAGCAACGTGGTGATGCAGGGGTACTACCGTACCCTGGGGTACTCTTATTAAACTCCGCTTAGGGCGCGGAAAGCCCTTTGCACACAGTGCGTGCGACCAGAAAGTCAGACAGTAGCCCTGGGGTACATCATGCCATGTGCACAATGAAAACCCTGCAACGCGATGCACATGGCTGTGTGATGCAGTTCATGTTTGTAGACACACACACATTGTGCCACACGCACAGCATGACATGCAAAGGCAGCAGCTGCTGGCAGTTTTACCCCCGGGGTTGCTGGTGAGTCATGTGAGACAGCTATGCTTGTGCCCCCGCTTTTGGTGTCAACCCGCCCATGCAACGCCAATGCAGCTCTTAGCAGACGGGTGCTAGACAAGTTGTCATTGCATGCGGCACAAGAAATACATCAGACAGGCACAACACAGCAACAGCCAGGAAAACTTGCTCACAGGTCTTGTTGGCAGCAGAATGGAGGTAACCATTGAAGTGCGCTGCACACACCAAGGTCGTTGGCACTGTCGGGAGTGGGAACTACTAGCTGCACTGCCTCACTGAAGCACAAACCTAAGGGTGTGTGCGCCCTGGCTGTTGGTTTGTTACCTAACAAATGCTGTGTGAGGCACCGCAGGCCAGTGGCCATGCGCTCTCTCTCTCTCCCTGCGGTGGCAATGCACTCTGTTACTAATACCTGGTAGGCAGAGTGCATGGTGTTGCCAGTAGTGCTGTGACTAATGGGTGCCTGCGCTGGCATCAAAATTGTGTCAGCGAGTTGCGCCACTGTCACGGTGTACAACACACAACGAGTCTATGGAGGAAGGGAGCAGTCCTGAGGAGCTGGTCCGGGAAAACAA
>JAULBY010031406.1:0-15610 GCA_032358315.1 Ophiocytium majus
GAAGATGAGAAGCCAGTCAATGTCTTCGACTTCTGGGAAGGTGCAAACTTCAAACTCCGTATGCGTAAGAAAGATGGCTACGCAAACTATGATGAATCTGCATTCATGGAGCCAGCTGCAATTGGTGATGATGAAACAATCGTAAAGATTGCTTCTGCTCAGGTTAAGTTGTCTGAGTTTACTGATCGTAAGAACTTCAAGTCTTATGATGAGTTGAAGAAGAAACTGAATGAGGTTTTGTCTGGTGATTCTTTTGCTAGCAAGTCTGCTGCACAGATCGCTGAAGATGAAGATCGTCCAGTAGCATCAGCACCGAAGATTGCTTCTAAACCTGCGCCAGCACCTAAGAGTGTTGACGAAGATGATGACGATGTAATGTCTTACTTCGAGAAGATTGCTAAAGAAGACTAATCTTTAGAGTAGAAATTAAAAAGGGATCGTAAAGATCCCTTTTTTATGTAATCAATCTGCTTCTAAGGTATGAAGATACCGAAGGTTCTGTATTACGAATTGGTGGTCTCGAGATTTGAGTAGTTTTATTCATAACATTGTTTGGAGCATTAACAACAGTATTACTAGATGGAACAGTTTGTGCTCTATTCAATGCAGCCTCAGCATTTGTTTTAGATGCATTAGTAACAGATGATGCTTCAGCTGGTTGATTAGTGACTAATCTAGGATCAGTTTTAGCGAAGTCTGCTCTTGCTGCATTTGCTGCCTCAGGTGTTGCAGCACTAGTACCCTGTGGCTTTTCTGCACCACCTTCAGATTTCGGGTCACCTCTAAATGGATACCATGGTCCAATTTTTAATGGCTCTTCTTTAAATGGAATCTTAATTGAAACTCCAGGAATAGAAAAGTCTTTAAAGAATCCAATTACCTTTGATGCCATTTCACTAAACATTTTGGTCACTGGAGCAAACGCATTTGCCAATGGATCGATGATATACAGTTTAATGTTATCAAAAATCTTTTGTGGAATACCACCCAATGATTCGTTTAAAAATGTCCACGCTTTTGCCATCGGCTCGAATATCAATGCCTGAAAGTCTAATCCTTCGAATGCTTTCTTAAGAGTTTCGATTGGACTAAACAACGCATCCATTAGACCTTTAAATAAGTCTTGAAATGAGAACGAGTCTAAAAATTTAGCAGCATCTTTAAATCCTACTGCTTCTAAGATCCAAGATATACCGTCTTTAATCAGATCAAAGAACGATAAGAATACACCATTAATTAAACCAGTAATACCACCTTTGATTGCACCTAGTATTCCACCAGTTTCATACCCTGCAATAGCACCTTGAATTGTATCCCAGATACCCATAATAATACCAAGTGGGTAGGCAATCTTTGCTACAACTTTACCAACAACCCTAAACATTTTAGCGAAGTCGTCAAAGTATGACCCCATGCTCGAGAAGAAGTCTTTAATTCCAGTAAAGATCTTTCCAATTGGTCCATCTTTATTAAACCCAGAAAAACTTTCTTTAAGATTAGGTAAGAAATTAGTAAAGGCATCTTGAACAGCAGATATCGTGCTCTTTATCTTTTTACCAATATCAGACTCTTCAAAGAAAGAGAAATATTTCTTAAACTTTGCCATGGATTCTTCAAAGAATGTAGATATTGATTTACCAATATTACCAATTCGTTCTCTTAAACCCTTTGTGATATCCTCAACAAAGGTAACGATTCGTTTAAACTTCTCTTGAATATTTGCACCAATTTCATCTAATCCTAGAAACTTTGCGAATCTTTTAAAGATGTCACCGATACCTTCAGCAGCTTTCATTAGAAGACTACCGAAAAATTTCATAGTTTTAATTTGTGCTGTAAACAACCCAGATATTGTACCAAGTGCAGCTGCAATGGCAAGACCGAAAGTTTTAATAGTGTCTAACCAAGTCCAGCCTTCTTTTTTCTTATCATCTTTCTTTTCATCTTTTCCACCACCCATACCACGAGTGTTTTCTTCAATTTTAAGCAACAATCCAGTCTGAGCATCTCGTGCTCTATTACCTTCAATTTCGTTTTCTAAACCTTTGCCATCGCCACCACCAGCAGATGGTATACTGCTAATTGCTCTAGTATTAAATTGAACAGCAGTCACTAACTTTCTTATACCAGATGTTAAATCCTGTAAAGAACCAATTAGTTCCTGCGCCAAGTTACCCATTCCACCAGCTGCACCTGTACCACCTCCGCCACCAGAGGATCCGATTGGTCTGCTGCCTGATTCTGCTAGCTGGTTAGATTGTTTTTGAAGTACGAGTTCCATTTATTTGCTCTCTAGTCGTTTCTTTTCTTCTTCTAAGTATTCTTTTAACATAAAGACATAGACCTCTCGCTCGAACGGTAACATGTTATCAATATCTGATAGGGCATATTTGTGGTACTGCATCAAGGCAAAATTCATTTTATAATGATTCACCAAGCTGTCATGACAAAGGTTTATTAAAAAAAACTTTGCATTCCCTCCAACAGGATGGTATGCGCTTTGTTACAAACAGGACAATTATAATTAACAGTGTGAGTCAGTTTCGGCATAGTGTCAAAGAAACTTTGTATTTTACCAAACTGCTCAGAAGTTAGATTGTTAATAAAATCCATGAGTTCCTGTTCAGTTTGATCCTTTGAATGATATACTGAATCTGCATCATAAATGTAATCAATTGATGAAGCCACTAATTTAAATGTATCATCAGCTGTTACTTCACCACCTTGTAGTTTTTTAACATCGTCAATATTAGGATACTTCATAACTACACCGACAGTGCCGAACAACTCAATCTTGTTAGTGTGTCCTTCTTTTTCTTGTACAGTTAACTGCGATAAATCTATTGTATGTTGAATCTTAGCCTTTGCATTATCTTCTCCATGATCTTCATCACACGATAAAACAATATCAACAGTTTCACCAACAGACTTAGATCTCAACTGTGTAAAAATATATTCGATATCAAAAATTGCGAGTTTATTGATTTCAATAGGTTCTGTAACGCATGATTTAATAACTTCTTTCAAACTATCAATCATAATTCTTTGATCATCACTTTGCTGTGCTATCAAAAGTGTTTTTTGATCTTTAACTAAAAATGGTCTATATGTAATAGACTTTTTAGTTGATGGAATCACCAAGTTATAAATTGGTGTACTATTCATTGGTAAAGCCATAATTATTCTCCTTTAGACATATTCTTAATTAACTTATTCAACTCAGCAGTGCTACCTGTAAAGATAACATTGTTATTCGTCACTTCTTTCCCAGACCTCTCTTTAGGTGCGTCTAGTTTTTGCTTCTGTTGATGTAGATCCAATAACTGTTGGTTTATATCAGCCAACTGCTTCATTAGATTTCCAACAACTTCAAATGCTCTTGGATGCTCAGACTGCATAGCCACATCAAGTGACTTCTGTAGTGCTTCCTGTCCCTGTTGCAATAATATACGAAGATTACCTCGAGTGACATCGAAGTCATCTTGAATCTTATTAGTGGTATCATTAATAACTTCACCACTTTGCGTAATCACTTCAGTCTTACCCATCGGCTCAATGCCAAACTCGGCAGATAATGTTTCATCAATTTTCATTATTTATCTCATAGTTAGAATTTTAATAATCCTGGAAGTTTTGTTACTCCATACGATAAAACAGAACCAGTCAAGAAGTTACCTGCTCTTGTACCAAGTGTATTGTTGATAGTCTCTTGGAATCCGCTAAAATTCTGAGTCATTCTATCCAACAAATTAGTTGGAACTTTCTGACCATCAGCCAATGGAGATTTAGGTGAAGCGATCCAGTTTTTATACTGCATACCAATGCTAATCTTCATAACATCTTTTGCGGCATAATCCATCTGAATCGAACTAATAGTTTTAGGATAGCATTCAAACAAAGTCATCTCATAGCGAGTTTTATCATTGATATCTTGAACTTCAATATGCATATCAGTGATGTAAGTATTGTAATAGTTATATGTTTTAGTTACTGGGTTTGAAATCAAATTAGACCAGTCATCAAATAATGATTTAACTTTCATATCAACGTCTACATAGAAAGACATAGTGATATTATCATATAATTTCTCATATGGTACTTCACGAAACTCACCGAACATTCTGTTTTGAGTAGTCGAGTAGTTTGTTCCTGGAAGTTGAATCTGATCGCAGAACAATAAAATCTTTTGTAAGTTACATGGATTAATACCTGCAGGTGGAGTGAACATAACTGCATAGCGATTAGTTCTTGCCAATGCTCCAGTTTTAATCTGAGAAATAAATTGGTTGATTGGCTTCTGGTCTTTTCCAGTAACCTTATCTGTTATATCTTTTGTGGAAAATGGTAAATTAAGTGCCATTTTATGCCTTCCTAATTATCTTGGTCGAATCAGACCAGACTTCTTGTTTACTTGCTCCAACAAATCTCTCAACTGGAAGTAACATAGCTGTTGCCCAATCCGCAGAAGAAACTTGTCTAAATTGTGTTCTAACATGACCAGTAAGATACTGTCTTACGCATGGTTGTGCTGGCGCAAATCTAGATACACCATCAATCAACTGCCATGAGTATTTCAATCTTGTTGTTTCATCCATTCTACTATTGCTTTTAAAAGTCATTAACTTATCCAACAAACCGATTCTAAGAGGATATGGTAAATAGTGCATATTTAACCCCATGAATCCATCTTGTGTTTTACTGAATGGAAATACCAAAGGAAACCTATCGTAATAAGGTAATTCCTTCTTCATTTTTGGATCGTATACAAACATGTATAGTTTTCCAGGCATGATCCTAGTGACCAATTGATCTGTATCACCATTCAGCACTTTCGCTGGGGTGAGTTGCTGCTTAGTCATCAAAGTGACTTGCTGTTCGAACCAACCCTTAGACTTCTTGACAGCTGTCGCCAAGTCGTATTTATTGCGTTCGAAAACATCGACCATTGTTTGCTTTTTAGCCATATTATTATTTAGGTGTTAATCCTAACTCTTTCTCGGTAATAATCTTAAATTCCCATCCTCGATCTCGAGCGAATTCTATTGCTGCTTCCCATTTGGCTTTATTTTTCATAAAAGTGAGGGATTCTGTAATGTATCTTTGCGTTTGGCGTCCTGGATAAATAGGAGGTTGAGTCTGTGCAGCTGGTTTTACCTCCACGATATAGGTTTTACCTGTACTAACAGTTATCTTAAAATCAACAAAATAACGATGGATTCGGTTGTCTGTGGGACAACGATAAGGAACAATAGTTTCTTCCGAATTCCACTTTAGAACACTGGGGTTTTTATCGCACCAAGAAGCAAATCTAGTCTCCCAACTCGACCTCATAATGATGTTAGTTGGGTCTCCTGTATACTTCTCAGGGAATATTGGGATAAACTTTCTCTTATGGAACATAAATAACTAATTAGGGTAACAATAACCACTATTTAGGTTAAAGGCATAAAATGAGTATATTCACAGACGCTATCAATTCAGCTACAAGTGCAGTAGAATCTGCAAAGACTTGGACACAGAAAAGGCTGGATGATTTAGGAACTCCGCTTGGTTTAGATAACGTAAGCAGAAAGGGTGCAGGCTCTTTTAACACTGGACAATATAGCGTAAATAGTCATACATATCCAACTGATCTTCTATCATCAGTAGGCAGTTATGGTGGTAACTATGTTATATTTTATATTAACGTGGCAGTTGATTCTAAACTGATAGGTAAAGTAGGTGAGAATGGTTTAGTCGCAGTTAAAGATGTTCCACCAAGAGATCGTGGATCAATCGTTGCGATGAACTTAAATTCCACTCAACTCGCAGCAACAGTTGCTGGAACTGGAGCACTTGAAGGTGCTCTTGGTGGTGGTTTATTAACAGGTAATATTGCAGGTGCTGCAAAAGGTGCAGCAGTTGGCGGTGCAGTTGGTGGAGTAGTTGGTTCTATAGTTGCCAATGAAGCAGCAACAGCAAGTCGTGCTCAACGCAGATTAAAAACTGCTATTGCCATGCATGTACCAAACCAGTTATCTATTCGTTATGGTGTAAATTGGTCTGAAGAAGATACTGTTGGGTTTTCAATGGTAGCACAAGGTGGTGAACAAATTGCCAATGCTTTAAAGAATGGCGATATGAAAGGACTTGGTGAAAAAGCGTCAGCCATCGCCACTAACTTAGCATTGACCAAAGGACCAGGAAAAGAAGGTATGTCTGCTGCGACTGGTTTAGCAGCAAACCCGAAGAAAGAACAATTATTCAAAGGTGTTGATTTCAGAACATTTAGTTTTGATTATCAATTCTTCCCAAGAAGCGAGCAAGAAGCTGCAAATGTATTGAGAATCATTAAAGAATTTAAATATCATATGCACCCAGAGTTTAAAGATGCTGGTAATTTCTTATACATCTATCCTTCTGAGTTTGATATTTCCTACTATCAAAATGGTACTGAAAATTTAAATTTACATAAACATACATCATGCGTTTTACAAGAGTTGAATGTAAACTATACACCGAATGGCCAGTTCAATACATTCCCAAATGGAATGCCTACACAGATTAATGTGACACTAGGATTTAAAGAACTTGCTCTACTCACCAAAGACAAAGTGGACGACGGACTATAATGTACTTCAAAGAATTCCCAAAATTTCAATACGACTTTGCATATGGAAACGACACAAAAGTTTCCGTTGTACAAGATATCACAAGAAACATTCGTTTCCGCAGAGATGTGCTTGCCAATGTATCGCTGTATGATGAATACGATATTATTGATGGTGAAACACCAGAAATAATTGCCGAAAAAGTTTACGGTAATCCTCAATATCATTGGATCATTATGCTTGCCAATGAAAGACATGATTATATCAGCGACTTTCCACTGCCAGAATATACACTAGAGAAATACATTGTAGACAAATATGGTGCACAAAGATACGCTACTCATCACTATGAAGATGCAAATGGTTTTGTAGTTAATTCAGATACATCTGGAGCCACATCAGTTTCCAATGATGATTATGAAAGACTTCTAAATGAATCAAAGAGAAGAATTAAACTAATTTCACCAGATTTATTAGCAGTTATTTTAAAACAATATGAAGAATTGATGTAATGAAAACCGAACAACAGTTGAGATATGCTGGCGATGTCAGCATTAATAAAGTTCAGATAGTAACACCAACTGGGTTTTATCAGGATATTACAGCACAAGTTATGAATATCCAGTTTTATGAAGATATTTTTGCTCCATTTATTACTGGAAGTATTGTTGTTAGAGAGTCTTTTGACTTGATTAATCTATTCCCGTTTGTTGGTGAGGAATATCTTGATTTAGATGTAACAACTCCAACTTTAAAAGATTCAAGCATTAAAGGTAGATATTACATTTACAAATTAACTGATAGAGAACATCTTGGTGATAAGAGTGTTGTTTACCAGATCCATTTTATTTCTATT
The DNA here is from genome assembly GCA_032358315.1 of Ophiocytium majus. Classification (NCBI taxonomy): domain Eukaryota; class Xanthophyceae; order Mischococcales; family Ophiocytiaceae; genus Ophiocytium; species Ophiocytium majus. The sequence goes on from JAULBY010031406.1 coordinate 7,447, forward strand.
GAAGCACTTGCTGATATGAATAAGAAAGTTAGTAAAACTTTTGCTGGTAAAGTTTCAGATTTAGTAGAGTCATTTGTTAAAGATAAAAACTATGGACTTGAGAGTGATAAGAAAATATTTGTTGAGCCGACAAATAATAGTGTAAAATACATTTCAAATTATTGGAGTCCGATTAAAAATCTTAACTACCTCTGCGGTAATGCGGTAAATAAAAACAAAACTCCAAACTATGTGTTTTTTCAAAATAGAGATGGATTTTATTTTCTTAGTTTAGAAAAACTGTATCAGAATGTAGTCACATCAGAATTTGTTTATGACAAATATACTCGTGATAAATTACCTGATGGTCGAGATGTTCGTAATGTAAATGAAGATTATAAACGTATTCTTGAGATAAGTGTTCCAGTCGCCCATGATTATATGGATAGACTAAGAAATGGTATGATTGCTTCACGACAGTTTTCCTACGATGTAACCAAGAAAACATATAATGTAAAAAATTACAATATGTTGGATCGTTTCAAAGATCAAAAACATCTAAACAAATTTCCAATAAATTCTAATAAAGTTATTTTTAGAAACAACTCCACCATGATCATTTATCCAAAGGATTATGGTAACTTTAATGGTTTTGGAGATGTCACTAATGCCCACTCCAATCAGGAAAGAATTTCCACATTGAAGATGGCAGAAGCCAACAAGATTAATATTACAGTTCCAGGTAGAACTGATTATACAGTTGGGCAAAAGATTGGAATTGTATTATACAGAGTTGAACCTGCCAGTAAGAAAGACCAAGACTTAACTGATAAAATGTTTTCTGGTTACTATCTTATTGCAGCGATCAACCATGTTATTGATAAAGAAAAACACGAGTGTTATATGGAATTGATTAAAGAATCATCTCAGATGGATATGAATAGGAACAAATAATGAATTTTTACTATGGTGTCGTAGAAAACAGAGAAGATCCACTAAAACTTGGTCGTTGCCAAGTTCGTATCGTTGGCTTGCACACGCATGATAAGGGTATACTACCAACCATAGATCTTCCATGGGCTACACCGATGCAGCCAGTAACTTCTGCTGCAATGAATGGTATTGGCTGGACTCCTACTGGACCAGTTCCTGGAACAACTGTAATTATTCTATTTGCAGATCAAGAGCAACAGCAACCAGTAATGATTGGTACTGTTGGTGGTATTCCACAAAGTAAACTATCCGAGTCTTCAGTTGATATTGAACAATCAGGTTCTATTGTTACTGATGGTGGTATTTTAACTGATAGTAGCGGTAATGCTATTAAATCTAGCGATGGAATTCCTATCACTGTTGGTTCAACTGCAGCAACAACTTCTGAAACTGCTCAACCAAATTTAACTGAACAGGCTGTTCCAAATAAACCATCTGACACTGCACTAAAGGCATCTATACCAACTAAACCACCTGCTGGTTCTACAAGCAATCCTACAACTGCAGAACAAAACATTAAGTATTTAATTGATGCGTGCGATCAAGTCGGATTAACGAGTAAGTATGCAAAGGCATCTATTCTTGGTATTTGTGGTGGTGAATCTGGATGGTTGTGTATTGAAGAAGGTTCTTACTATTCAAAAGCCAGTTCTCTTTCTGCAATTTTTAAGAGATCTTTTCCTACAGAAGAATCTGCTCAACCATATGTTAAATGGTCTGGAACAAAGGCAGACTTTTTTAGAAAAGTTTACTCGCCAGAAGGTAATGGTAAATTAGTTGGACATAAGGATCCAGAAGATGGAGCCAAATACTATGGTCGTGGATTTAATCAGATTACTGGTAAATCTTTGTATCAACAACTACAAAAGTTTTTAATTGGTAAGGGTATCCCAGTAGATTTTGTTAATAACCCACAATCATTGGTTGATGATCCAAAAACATCTGCTCTTGCCACTGCTGCATTCTATTCATTAAATGTTAAACATGATATTAACGATCCTGGATATTTCCAGACAGCATTGAAGCGTACTGGTGCTGATGCCAATGGTTCTGGTTATGCAAAGAAACAGAAATTCTATGAATACTTCTTGGGTGAATCCGTCACAGTTGATTCTACAAATAAACCTGCAGCAGATGACCAAAAAGTTTATACCAAAGAAGAAGTTAAAGATCTTCCACCTGCTAAACAAGCAGCACTATTAGAAGATCGTTCAGATGCAAAAACTGTTGGTTTTAAAGATCCAAAAGGTAAGTATCCATTAAGACATTTACTTGATGAGCCAGATACGAATCGTCTTGCACGACAAGTACAAAAAGAAACTGCCATTGAGTTTAAGGATTCAACAAGAACAAAAGAGATTCCTGCTGCAAATGGTGGTGACTCTTGGGAACAACCTCTTGCTCCATTCGGTGGATTGTATCCGTATAACAAAGTCTACGAATCTGAATCAGGACACTTGTTTGTTTTAGATGATACACCAGCAAACGAAAATGTAAGTCTTTATCATAAAACTGGTTCATTTATTGATATTGATGCAAATGGCACTCAAGTTAATAAAATTGTTGGTGATGGTTATACTATTATTGACAGAAATGGTGCAATCTATATCGGTGGAGCATGTAATCTAACAGTTGGGAATAGCGTAAACATCCTTGTACAAGGTGCAGCTGATATTCAAGTTGATGGTGCTGCAACTATTAATCTAAACAACAATGCTGACATTGGCATCGGTGGCGATCTTAACATGGTCGTTGGTGGAGATTACAATTTACAAGTTGATGGTGACTTTAACATTAAAGGTAATAGTTCTATTTCTATGCAATCTGCAGCAGTTACTTCTGTCAAAGCAGGTTCCGAACTAAACATACAATCACTACAAAGCACAAGTATTAAAGCAAACGCTGATATGTACTTGGAAGCAGTTGGTGAGCAAAACGTAAAAGCAGGTGGTAATGTTAATGTGGATGGCGCAGAGTTCCACGGACAAGAAGGATCTGCTGTAGGTGGTAATGATATCGAAGATTCTACATTGGCACTTACTGCTCCAGAATTTGCTGATGGACGTCCAGATCAATTTGGTGTTTTAACAACTCCTGTTCGTCCAAGTCCACCAACAGATTTAAAATATGCTCTTAATGAAGAAAATCAAAAACTCGTTGACGATTATGTTGCAAACCCATCTAAATATTACAACGCTGGTGCAGCAGAGGGTGGTGTTAAACCGAACTATGCTGGAACACCTAAGACAGATGAAAGTGGCGCAAGTTTAATTGCTGGATCAACTGCTTCTGACTTATATCAATTCCTGACTAAACAACTTCAGTTGGCAGAGTCTGGTTATTGGAGAGAAACAGGGCAGGGTGGTAACCCAAGTAATGCAAATATTACTCGTATTTGGGCAGATCTTGGTTACTCAAAAACCAATCCATATTGGACAACAGACCAAACAGCATGGTGTATGGGTTTTGTAAACTGGTCATTGAAACAATGTGGATATCGTTATGTTCAAGAAGCAGCAGCAAGATCAATTAAATCTAGCCCTGATAGATGGAAAGCGACACCAATTACTGACTTCTCTCAGGCTGAACCTGGAGATATCGCTCTTTGGAATTATGGACATGTAAACTTTGTTTACTCAAACAAAGGTGGTGCGTTATCTTTCGTTGGTGGTAATCAAACACCAAAGGCTAAAACAAATAATCCATCTGACGGAGATGTTTCATTGTCTTGGCCAGGAGGATATAGACTTCCAGGAAATGGTTCTTTAGTGGGTCTATGGAGACCAAGCAAGGTTTAATATGGCATGGACTCCAACTACAACCGAACTTGGACCACATACTGAATTAGAAACATTCAGTCATAGTATTACGTATATTATACCAGCAGTTGAGGCAGATCCTTTGGCGGATCCTCCAGTAGAAGGTTCAGAAGAAGTTAGATATAATGTAAGGATAGTGCCACAGGAAGCGAATCCTACCACTGTTTCTTTCACTGCAGCGGATCCAGGAATTGTGGCTGGATACTTTAAAAGAGTTTTTAATGATACGATTAAGTATCAGACTTTTGAAAAAGAAATAAAAACTGTAGTTACCGATCCAGATAATGGAGCGTGGGATAAAGTTATTAATGCAGAAGTCTCTGAGACTATATCATTCAAAGCTGACACCACTAGAAATATTATTAAAAATTATACCGCAGAAGCATATAGCCCGTCAGCCCCAAACACTGTGGTTGCTTCTAAAAGTTACACAATTAACATTCGGGATTTGAACTGGACAACAGGACAAAACCTATTAAAAGAACTAGTAAATCTAACAAAGAGTAGATAATGCCAGCGATATCTTTAGAAGCCCAACAATCAACAGGACACGGATGTTTTCCTCCGACTGCTGCAGCTGGACCATACACAACTAAGTCTTTCTTCAATGGTAAGGCTATTCAGCTGATGGGGCATACTCAGTATCAGCCACATACATGTGGAATAACCACTCATCCATCATCTGCTCGAAAAGTATCATCTTCTTCCTCCACTTTCTATTTTGAAGGTAAAAAAGTAGCTCGAATCGGAGACGATCTTGCCTGTGGAGATACAATAGCTGAAGGATCGCAAGATTCGTTTATTGGATAGACTAAATAATAATATGTCAAGAAATACAAGAACATTTTCAGATTTAGACTTAAATTTCACTGCTCACCCAGTGACTAATGACATTGTACGTCGTTACGATGAGAATGCCATTAAGGCATCGGTTAAAAACCTTCTTTTGACTCGAAATTTTGAGCGTCCATTTCATAGCGAGATAGGTTCACCTATCAGAGCGTTGCTATTTGAACTTCCTGGACCAATGTTTACAGTTATGATGAAACGAGCCATCGTGGACGTTATCAATAACTTTGAACCAAGAGTAAACATTATAGACGTATTGGTGAACGATTCCTTAGACGAAAACGCAGTCTATATCACTTTAAACTTTAAAATAGTAAATACCGAGAGACCTATCACTCTCGATTTAGCACTAGAGAGAACACGATAATGGCATCCAATAATAAAAGAATTAGTGTTTCAGAATTAGATTTTGATAACATTAAGGCTAACCTAAAAGAATACCTAAAAGGTCAGGATACATTTTCTGACTACGATTTTGAAGGATCAGGACTTGCAGTTCTTCTAGATGTTCTGGCTTACAATACTCACTACAACGGTATCTACACAAACCTTGCTGTCAATGAAATGTTCCTTGACTCAGCAAGTAAAAGATCATCCGTAGTATCTCTCGCCAAGTTACTTGGATATACTCCAAACTCAGCCAAGTGTGCAACTGCCACTGTTACATTAAATATTACATCACCTTCAACTGGTCCATCTGTAGTTTCAGTTCCAGCGTATACTCAATTTAATACAACTGTTGATGGTAACTCTTACGCATTTTATACTTCTCAAGAATATACTGCAGTTGGAGCGTCAACAAGTTATACAATTTCAGATGTTCTTTTAACTGAGGGTTCTCCTTTAACATTTAAATATACAGCTGCTTCTGGTGTAAGATACATTATTCCAAACGCAAATGTTGATTTATCAACTGTTAAGATTCGTGTTCAAGAAAATTCAACATCATCAACTTTCTACACTTACACAGTTTCTACTTCTGTTATTAATGCAGATTCAACTTCAAAAGTATTTTGGATTAAAGAAATCGATGATGGTTTATATGAATTAACATTCGGTAATGGCACTCTTGGCAAAGCACTGGAAAATGGTAACGTGGTTCACATTAGTTACTTCGTTTCTAGTTTAGATGCAGCCAATGGAGCGACATTATTTTCATATGATGGTTCAACTCTTTACACTGGAGCCAATGTTTCAATTACAACTACCTCTGCAGCTGCTGGTGGCGGAATGGTAGAAGATATTTCAAGTATCAAATTTAATGCACCAAGATCTTATGCTGCACAGAATCGTGCCGTTACTCCAGATGACTATCGTGCTTTGATCTATGCAAACTTTCCTGAAGCAGCATCGGTTGCTGTTTGGGGTGGAGAGGATAACGATCCACCAATTTATGGTAAAACTTATATTTCGGTTAAACCAAAAACTGCAGGTAAATTGACTCTTCAACAAAAGTCAGATATCTTAAATACAATTTTGGAAACAAGAAACATTGTTTCTATCACTCCAGAAATCGTTGATGCAGAGTATATTAATATCGCTTTAAATGTAACTGTTTACTACAATGATAGAGAAACAGGATACACTTCTACTGATATGGCTGCAATTGTACGTCAGGTTATTTTAGACTATAACAATTCTGACTTACAGAAATTTGAAAGCGTATTCCGCTATTCTAAGTTAAGTCGTTTAATTGATGCTGCAGAACCAGCAATTACAAATAACATTACTACTGTTCTTTTAAGAAGAAAATTAAATCCACGCTACAACATTTCTGCTGAATATAACATCAATGTTATCAATCCAATTTTCACTTCTGGTGTGGCAGAAGACTCAGTTATTTCAACTGGCTTTTATATCAAAGGAAGCGAATTCCTGCACTATCTAAGTGATGATGGTGTAGGTAATATGGTTCTTTACTATCGTTCAGTTGGTACAGCTACTCAAGACTCTCAGAAAATTATTGTTGATTCAAGTATTGGTACTGTGGATTATGCAGCTGGTAAGATTAATATTAAGAATCTAAATATTACAGGTCTTGCAGATATTGACTTTGAGATTAGTATTAAGCCATCTTCAAACGATGTGATTTCTGCATACACTCAAATCGCTGAAATCGCAACAGATCATTTATTCGTAACAGCAATTCCTGATAAGACTGCCAATGGCGATCTTCGTGCAGGCAAAAATTATACATTCACTACTAGTCGTTCATAATGACAATACCTCGTCGCACGTTATCATCGTTAGTTGCTAGTCAACTCCCTGAGTTCGTCAGGGAGGATCATCAAACATTCGTTGCGTTTTTAGAAGCATACTACGAGTATCTTGAAAATATAGAAGGTAATGATTTAAAATCACTTGGTGATATTGATACAACTTTAGAATCTTTCATTAAGTATTTTAAGAAAGAAGTTGCTGTAAATTTCCCACAACCTGTAATAGATGAAAGATTTTTATTACAGCATATGAAAGACCACTATCTTGCAAAAGGTAGTGAAGCATCTTTCAAATTTTTGTTTAGAGTTCTTTTTAATAAAGACGTAACATTAGAATACCCATCACGTCAGATGCTTCGTGCTTCTGATGGTCGTTGGAATCAGGATGTATCACTATTTGCTAGAGTTAATGCTGGTGACCCAGATGCTATTATCGGTAGAGTAGTTGATGTTGTTACACCCAATAGAATTATTAGACTACAGATTGATAGAAGACAATATGTTGAAGTAGAAATCGATCGTATTGTTGAAATTGCAGACGGTATTTACGAATTCTTTATTGATCGTAAATTCTTTGGAGATATTACTGCTGGAGATAGAATTCGTTATCAAGATACTTTTGATGCGACTATCTTATCAACTACATCAAAAGTTACTATCCAGCAAAAGGGTAAAAGATTTAAACTTGGTGATTTATACGAAATTAAAAACGGAGATGGTGCTGGATCAATTTTAAAAGTTTCTGGCATTAATGATACTGGTGGAATTACTGCTATTGAATTCGTTAAATACGGTATCAATTACACTAATGACTTTACTGCAACTATACTACCACTTGGTGGACAATCAGCTACATCTGCTGGATCCACTGCATTAACTATTGGTGGAGTTTCTCCAAGTTATACCATAGGATTAAATGAAACTACCAATGGTTTCTTTGAACAAGGTATTATCAATAACTCAGACTATAATACTACTGGTTACTGGGATGGTACTTATGTAGGTGATATTGTTCGTGAGTTCTTCGTTGATAACAAGTACACTATTTTAGATCCAGATGAACCAGCGATTATTAAAATTACTCTTGGTTCTTTGGCAAAATATCCAGGATACTACACAAGTAATCTTGGTTTCTTGGATGATGCTATTTACATTCAAGACAGTAAATTCTATCAAGCATTCTCATATGTTGTTAAGATTGATGAGAAGTTAGAAGCGTATCGTTCTGCGGTTAAAACATTAATTCATCCAGCAGGCATGGCACTGTTCGGTGAGTATGATATTAGAAACGAATTTGATACTGGA
>JAULBY010031417.1:0-15610 GCA_032358315.1 Ophiocytium majus
ATTTGCACTTGGGGGCGTGCAAGAGCCCATGACACATGCATGCCAGCCCGCTCACTGGCGGCCATGACACGAATCCAGTGCACGACAAAGTATGTGCACGTGTACGGACCAAGAAGAAGGCTAGCGGGTGCCCGCAGGCTAGCTGGGGCTCGACCTGCCAGGGCAGGTCACCCTCCAGGGTGACGTATAGTAGATACTTCAGCAGTAGAATATGTGTACATACCGCCGTGTATGACATACGTTGAAGTGTTTTAAACGATACACACCTGAAATCATACTCCTCCATGAGAGGGTACTCCATTGCGAGGGACGCCTGCTTCACCTCCGTCACCTTGGAAGAATTTATTCTGCTCGCCAGGCATTTAGACCAGCAGGAGCGTCAGCAGCAGCAGCGGCGCCGGCAGCAGCAGCAGCGGCACCGGCAGCAGCAACGGCGCAGCGATAGCAGCAGCGGCGGCGGGAGCAGTGGCGGCGGGAGCAGCAGCAGTGGCGGCGGGAGCAGCAGCAGCAGCAGCAGCAGCAGCAGCGTAAGCAGCAGAAACAGCTTCAGCAGTGCTGAGTAACAGCAGGAGGCCTCAGGACACAGCAGGGTGGCACAGCACATGTGTGCTATACAGTGCTTCCGCACAACAGATGCGGTGGGCTCGCAAGCCCGTGCGCTTGTGCACTACGTGGTAGTGCAGTACGCGGTTCACACAGGACAAATCGGCCCTGTCCCTGACCACACACACGATTGCTTGACTATTGATGCACAAGTTTGGTTCGGCGGAGATCTCGCTTTCAGTGCAGGGGTGCGCATTTTGCCCCCCACCCCCCGCGAAGTGAGTCACGAGCGCACTGCATTGCGGCACCCAGCGTCTGTGTGTGTGCCAGTGCCCACAGGCACTCAACTTCAACATGGAACTTCAACTTGCAGTTGTGGGGGCTTACAGGCGCTGCGAGGGCAGGCAGGCAGCAACGGCACTGAGACCCAACCAGCCGTGCAGGACGGTCAATCTTTAACTTCAAACTTCAACTTCGAACTCAAATTTGTGGTTGCAGAGGTGTCCGCAGGTGCTACCAGGGCGGACAAGCAGCAGGGGCACCTGATATCACCAGCCGTGTAGGAGAAAAGCAGTGGAATAAACCCAGGGCTGTGAGTGTATGACAGTGGCGGCTGGGCCGCAGCACACAGACTGCAGTGGGTGAGCAGAAAACCTGTAATTGCGTGTCTGGCGTGGCAATTTGATGGCAGGGGGGGACTGACCTGAAGCTGACGTTCTGCAGCTGGCCGCCGGGCTGCGTGCCCATGATGACGTCAGGGTCCTGCGCAGCGCATGCATAAGATGCCCGCAGGTGGGGTGTCAACTTCAACAATGGTGCTGAAATTCAACTGTAGCAACTTCAGCTACGCTGGCCGCCGCGCTGCGTGCCCGTGGCATCAGGGTCCTCCGCAGTGCGACCACAAAAAGACTGCACGCAGGCATCTGCGCTTCAACTCTGCTGAACTTCAACTCTGGCAACTTCAACTGGGCTGGAGGGCGTACAAGGTTCGCCCAAGTTTTACAGATAAAACAGCAGGACATGTCCTAGTGTCGTGTCGCGCGTTACGGCGATCTGATTGGCCGCGCTTGCGGCGCGCGCATGACCGCCCGGGTCGGGGTGCCTGACCGCCCAGGGCGGGTGCGGCGAGTCATCGATCAGCGACACTGCACGTGCGCGCACGCAGCACACAGCGGCAGCTGCAGGAGCAGCAGCAGCGGCAGCAGCCAGCCCGCCAGCAACAGGGCAGGGCAGCCACAGCAGCAGCCCGCCGCATGCACATGTCGCAGCACCAGCGGCAGCAGCGCAGCCCCATAGCCAGCGGCAGCAGCGCACAGCAGTCTCTCAGCGGCACACAGCTGCACGGCTGTGCGGCAGCAGCAGCAGCAGCAGCGCATTGCTGCATGCAATCCGCCACCATCTGTCCGCACAAGGCGGCAGCTGGAGCAGGCGCAGCCGACCACCATCTATCGGCACCGCAGCAGCACAGCTGTCTCGGCAGCAGCAGCAGCAGCACCACCAGCAGCAGCAGCAGTAACGAGCCGGTCACCAGCTGTCAGCGCCACAGCTCCACCGCTCAGGGCGGGCGAGAGTCTATGCACAGGCAGACGCAGTGGTAAGTGCCTATTTTTGTGCGTCCGCTGTTGGCAGACGGGAAGAGTGGACACCATGTGAACAAGCACCAAGCATGTGAAAGAAACCAAAAAGGTGACTGAGCCCAGGTACTCCCGTGGCTGGGGCAAAATGCCAGGCCGAAGCCTGTGTGGTGATCTATCCACTTGCTCAGAACCAGTGGCCCACACCCTACACGCGCCGTAGGTGTGCTGTGCCTATTTTTTTGTTCGCTGTTGCGGCGTTGTGCGCACGTAGTACTGTCGAAGGTGCGCGGCATGGCAAATTGAACAGACACGCTGTCCTTGCGGTTGTGGTTCTCAGAATAATGATGATAACATGGCAAATAATAATAGTACTAAGATGGGCCGCGAGGGAGCGCGCTGCGCTACCGCTGAGCACAGCGGCAGCACAAAGTTACTGCTGAGCACAACCGCAGCACAAGGCTGCCGCTGAGCACAGCTGTGCGCCCACAAACTACTGTCAGCCCTAGCAAGCGAGGAGCGCGCGTAGCCCGCTCTGAGTGCTGCTAGTTGGCGTTAAAATAGCAGGTGCGTGTTTTTTAGCTGTAACATTACCTGGTCATCCTCGTCGTCGCCTCCTTCCACCTCGTCTGCCAGCTGCTTGAACTCCAGGTTCTCGTTCATCTCCTGCGCCACCTCGGATTGGATGAATTCACCGCCCGCCTCGCCCTGTCCACCAATCAGGCGTTTTCCGCATGCGATGAACATGAACATCAGCACCAGTCAGGCAATGGATAAATTCAACATGTGTCTTGCCTGTACCACCAATCCGGGTGCGTTCACTAGCAGAATTCATGTCCGTTGATGAGGGGAACGCCACACTGACTGATGAAGTCGCTGGACGAATGCGCAAATTGCTCACCCAATCGCAGCGCTTCACGTGCAGCGCTGCTCAGCAGCAGGTGCTCCTTGAGGCCGTACGCATTACCTGCTGCCCACGTGTCAACATAACATTATGAGGTGCAATATGTACCACCAGTAGTGTACTTCTGAAGTATTATGCTACTATGTACTTGCACGTACCACTTCATGCTCCCAAAAACTGTTGCACACACATAGCTATACATGTATAACCACAGAGGTATACACTTCTCAAGTATATACAGTGCATATGTATACTTCTGAAGTACATGAACATATCAAAACCCAATCTGGGAGCGATAAACTCTAGGGCCCCCCACCGGTGGGTATGAATGTTTCCGAAGTATACTAGTAGCACATACATACTCTGTGTACACACACGCATGTACAAATATATGCATATGCATAACAATGTGGGCAACTTTAGTTAAAACTCGCCTCCTCATTTTCGTCGCCCTTGATGCGTGCTGCCTCTATCTCAGGGTCCTTCAGCAGCGCCCTCAGCACCTCCGGATAGGGCGACTCCACGTAGTAGCAGCCACGCTTGAGGACTAGCTTGGCCTTGCCGCAGCGCTCTGTCTTCTCGCGAATGAAGCGGTTCACCTGCAAACAATGGTTAAAAGGCAGTACAGAAAGCACGTGGTTTGTCAGTTGCTGATGTAGTAACTTCACGTACTTGAAGTAGTCAGGCGCTTCGTTCTGTGTTCTCGCAAAGGAAGCCGTTCACCTGCAAACAACAGTAGATGGTTTGAAGGTAGTATAGAAAGCATGTGGCTTGTCAGTTGCTGATGTAGCAACTTCGAGCACTTGGAGTGGTCAGGCGCTGCGCTCTGCCTTCTCGCAAACGAAGCGATTGACCTGCAAACAATAGTACGTGGTTTGAGGGTAGTATGGATAGCATGTGGTTTGTCAGTTGCTGTGTAATACTTGAAAAAAGTACAAGTGGTCAAAGTGGTCAGTCGTGCGTGCTATCTTTTCGCGGACGAAGCTGTTAACCTGCAACAACCAGTAGATGCTTCAGAGATACTTCCGAAGTAGTATAGAAAGCACGTGGTTTGTCAGTTGTTCATGTGGTCTGTGAATTGGTGCATGTAGTAACTTCAAGTACTTGAAGTACTCAGGTGTGTGCGCTGTCTTCTCACGCATGAAGCGGTTGACCTGCAAACAACGGTAGACGGTTTGGAGGTACTATAGAAAGCATGTGGCTTGTCAGTTGTTGATATAGGAACTCCAAGGACTTGAAGTAGTCAGGCGTGTGTCTTCTCACGAACGAAGCGGGTCACATGCAAACAACAGTACATGATCTGAAGGTAGTATAGAAAGCAAGTGGCTTGTCAGTTGCTGTGTTGTAACGTCTAGTTCTTGAAGTGGTCACTTCTGTGTGCCTTCTCACACATGAAGCGGTTCACCTGCAAACAATGCTAGATCATTTGAAGGCAATTTACAGTGCGCCGTGCCCAGCAGCCCGTGAGCTCGCGCCTGCCCGCCAGAGCCCTGGGGCCATAATGTTGCGGCATGCAATGCAGTGGACAGTGTCGCCCGCATGGTGTGTGAGAGTGCCACGCACTTCAGGCCTGCAGGGCGTGCTTTCTGGCTTGGCTGGCTGCCTGCCCACTCCTAGCAGCTGGCGCTGTGACGGGTGTCTTTCCGGACAGAGATGTTGCTTGCAGAGCACATCCATGAACTGAACCAAGTGCCTGACTTTGTGTAGAAAGTTTAAGCTGCCCCTTTGCAGCTCCTTCTACAGCGCTGCATGTATACTTGCCTTATCACGTACCTCTGTCGTTTACAAGCGTGCTGGAATGCGGACGATGCACCCCGTGTCAATTACCACTGCCTCCACATACCACTCCAAACCTTGAAATATTTCTAGTGTACTTGAAAAAAACTTCAAGGATGTGCGTCTGAAGTATGCATGTACTTCAAAGTACGCATGTACATACACGCGCCGTCAAAAATTGTTGTGGTGTGGTGCATAACACTTGCCTCATCGGGTACTGCTGTCTTGGACAGCCTGTTCAGAACGCGGATGATGCTCTCCGTGTCAATAGCCACCGCCACCGCCGCATACAGAGAGAATGGCGTGAGCTGCACACACACACATGGCGGCGGCAGCGCAACAGGCACAAGGCAGCGGCCCCCACTTACTTCAAGTACTTAAAGTGCATGTGTGTTTTGCATGGCGGCTGCACACAGAGAGAATAGCGTGAGTTGCGCAGACACAGCGGCGGCAGCACGACACAGGCACACGGCAACGGCCCGCAGTTACTTCAAGTACTTGAAGTGCATACAGACAATGCTGTGAACTGTATGTATACACACAGCGGCGGCAGCACACCAGTCGCACGGTTTACTTCAAGTAGGTAGTGATGGGTCACAGCGTATAATTTTCGCATTATGCGCCGTATAACGGATGCAAATACGTTGTACCATATATATACAACGTATGCAGATGAGCGCATTTACACAGCAAATACGCCGTATTTCGCGTTTTGGGCGTAGAAACACTCCGTATTTGTATACACAACGTTTAAAACACGTTATACGCCGTGCCCCATCACTATAAGTAGGTGAAGTACGGATGAAACCGCCCCGCGCCCAGTGAGAATTACGGTTGGCTGCACACTCTTGCAGCGCACGCACAGGGCAGCAGTCACAGCTACTTGAAACACTTAAAGTCCAGACTTCTAGTACTTGCAACACCAGCTTCAATCACTTGAAGTACAAAATTCAAGCCCTTGAGGTACAAACTTCAAGTTAAAGTCACACCATTCTCTCTGTATGCGGTGGTGGCCATGCCAGTGGCCATGGACACACACTTTAATTTCTTGAAGTTTGTTTGTTTGTACTTCAAGTGGCCATGGACACGCACTTTAATCACTTGAAGTTTGTATGCGGTGGTTGCCATGCCAGTGGCCATGGACACACATTTTGACTCCTTGAAGTTTGTACTTCATTTCAAGGAGTGTCCATGGCCACTGACATGGCCACAGCCGCATAGAGTTTGTGCGTCAAGTAATCCAAGCGCGTGTACATGGCCACCCGCATGGCCACCGCCACAGTGAGAGACTGGGGTGTCAACTACACACATGCACCAGCAAAACAACATGCACAAGGCAGCGGTCACAATTACTTCAAGTACTTGAAGTACGAGTGCGGCGGCGGCCGCCGCACCGTAGCAGCACCGCAGGCACAGCGCACCAGACACACACAGCGGTTACTTCAAGCACTTGAAGTATGGCCAAAGTACTTCAGGTACTGCCGTCTGTAGCGTAGACGGCGGGAGCGGACTGCCGCGAGAGCCGGTGCAGCAACCCGCGTGCTGCTGAGCAGGACTGAATCACTCACTGAGTAACTCACTGACTCACTCACTCACCCTGTACTCGTGCACAAACTCGGGGCGCGCCAGCGGCTCCGCGATGGCCACCAGGAAGTCATACGCCTGCTCAGCAGCAGCAGGTGCAGCGGCAGCAGCAGCAGCAGCAGCAGCAGGAGACGCAGCAGTGGTAGCAGAGCGGCAGCGGCGGCAGCAGCAGCAGAGCAGCGGCGGCAGCAGCAGAGTGGCCACAGTGGCAGCAGCAGCGCCGGCGCCAGCAGCAACAGCGGCAGCAGCAGCAGCCCAAGCTCGCAAAGTGAGTGCAAAGTGTCTTCTATTTTCTTTTGCGCAGGTGCCATCATGCGCATTGAAGCAAGGTTGCTGCGAAACATGCCATACATTGCAAGAACGACCCAGGGCGGGCCGCAGCAGCAGCAGCAGCATGCATGCTCGTCTGTAGCATCCTACACTATTACTGCAGCCACTCCTCCACTGGCACTGTGGTGTGAACATGGAGAGGGGAAGACATGCGGAATGGGCGTGAAGAGTACCAAATTACTGCTTGAAGTACTTTGAAGTATGCATGAGGACACTCACAAGTACCTCCACCTACTTCTGCAGCAGAAACTAGCAAGCACGGGCAGGGTGGGAGATGTCACGGAAGACCTGGCAGTGCGCAGAGCACCTTACTATTGGCGCACGCGCACACATAATCATACTCAGTTTTACGCGGCAAATTACTGAGATTGCAGGGTGTTTTTAAAACAGATGTTACATGTCGTACCTGCGTGTACAGCGGCGTGTTGGCCTCCAGGAAAATGTGCCCGTCCGGGCACACCCACAGCGGTCGCTTCTCGTGATCGGGCTTCAGCGGAAGGTACTGTCAAACAGTGCACATATTAGGGGTGTAAGTAATTAGAGTTATTGCATGGTATAGTACGGCACCACATACTCGAAGTAATACGTAGTACGATATACTTCAGAGGTCATGTGTACTGATTGTAGGGCATACAAATCCACAGCAGTTGGTCGGGCTTCAGCGCAAGGTACTGTCAAGTCACACGGTGCTCACACAGGGAGGGCAACAGTGACCAACTATATCACTATGGTATAGTATACCACCGCATGATGTCTTTTGTCTAGCGAGCATGTACCCACAGCGGAAGGTACTGTCAAATGGCACGCCTGTCTGTCAGCAGCGCTCCCTGTTGTTGACTGCGCTAAGTCGTCAACATGCCTATATGTAGTGACAGGCCACAGCATATTTCGAAGTATGATTTTTTGCTATATACCATATATATATATATATTATATTTTTTTTCTAGATGTATACTTTTTTTTATGTGCCGTAGGACGTTTGCTTACAATACGCCGTATAACCTATATGCAGGTGAACGTACTTCTGAAGTACTTGTTCGGCAAATACGCCGTATATCGCTTTTTCGGCGTAGAAATACGCCGTATTCTGTATAACGAACAAAATGCGTTATTCGCCGCTACCCAACACTGCCTATACGCGGCCAACCATATACCACTGCTTCATGCTGCCTTGCACGACATGGGCTCTTGCACGCCCGCAAGCGCAAATGAATAAAGCTACTGGAATATATAAAGCTACTGGAATTGTATACATAGGGCTCTTGCACGCCCGCAAGCGCAAATGAACAAAGCTACTGGAATTGTATAAATAAAGCTACTGGAATTGTATACATACAGTTGTTGCCTATCCCTCTCCTGACACACAGCGTCAGCTGTCCATCAGGCTCACATGACCGTGTGACAGCTGAAACAGCTACTATTGAAGTTCATTTTTTAAAATGATACTGCATGTACATGTTCAATCAGAGGCGCGCCCCCGGGTGCGTGGGCCACGCCGTGTGTCTTGTGCATGTATGCCACAGATGGTATGTATAGTGCTGACCACATAGTTGCTGTAGTAATGATATACTTCGGGAAGTACTTCAGAAGTGCAAATCGCCAAGTGCTTGCGATGCGCTGTGTGTCGCTGGTATGGTGCCACTTGCTACCGCGACAAGTGGAGGCCGCACCAAAGAACAAGCGCGTATGGCGCCAGTCACCGCGGTGCGTGCTGCACGCTGTCGCTGCAGCACTCGCAGGCCAAAAGTAGTACAAGCAGTAAAAGCGGTTGTTTGAGTATGGAAATCATGCGGTGTAGTCATACTCACACCATAGTCTCGGAACTGCACCATGCCATCCTCGTCCCGCTGCGCTCCATGTCGCCCAGCCGCAGCACCAACACCAGCAGCGCCATCCACGCCACCAGCAGCAGGCAGCGGCAGCAACAGCAGCAGCATTGGCGGAGGCAACAGCAGCAGCAGCAGCAGTAGCAGCAGCGGCAGCAGCGGCAGTGGTCGCCCAGCAAGGCGTGAACTCAGACGCGGGCACGAGCCGCAAAGTCATCAAGGATAAAAAATGCAACAGTATGGCTGCGGGTGGCATAACGTTGACATGTCCATACACAAAATCACATAATGTCACAGCTACTAGCGTCCGGCAGCTCAGGCAAGCCCGCTAGCCCTTAATGCGTTATACCGTGTAGTACTCTAAGTACTAGTACGAGCGCTCCCTGGCAGGTCGAGCCCTAGCCTGCCGGCGGCTCAGGCCCGCCCGCTAGCCCTTTCTGTGTCCGTTACATACACTGACACGCATTTGCCATGGCCACCAGCGGGCGAGCTGGCATACATGACATGGGCTCTTGCACGCCCACAAATGCAAATAAAAAACTATGAGCGAAAGAAACCTACAAAACTGCTAAGCCCAGATACTGCCGTGGCTGGGGCAAAATGCCAGGCCAAAGCCTGTGGGGTGATTTGTCCACCCGGTGAAAAGCACCAGACAGCCCCCACACCTACACGCGCCGGTCAGTGTCCTTGAGGGCTAGGGATGATACAGAGTACTAGTGTAATCGCCGTATTGTGCATAATAAAGAACGGTATAAATACTTCTGAGGTACGGTATAAGCCCTGCCCCATCAAAAAGTGCACCACACGCACACATAAATATGCAGCGTACTGGCAGCTCACCCTGCTGTAGGCATCGTCAGACTCCAGCCCCTCCGAGTCCTCGTCCAGCCCGCTGCCACCCTGGCGCCTGCACATGGCCACAAGTGAAGTTGAAGTTGTAGCTACAGTTGAAGTTGCTGGCGCACGCAAGCACACACCTGGGACATGGACTGTAATCCGTTAGAGTAGTGCTCTGGCAACATGCCAGGCTTCCCTTAGAGTACTGAGCATTGCCAGCGTTTTCGCCACCTGCCTGATTTTCTCGCACCGTATGCAAAGCGCTTTCCGCGCCCTAAGCGGAGTTTAATAGAAGCACACACGAGTGCACGCGCAGTGCAGCGATGCTTGGCCACGTATACCAGCCACCAGCACCACGCCTCATCCGGCCGCAGGCGCCAGGCAAATGGCCACAACAAAGTTGAAGTTTGTACATTGATCAACAGACAAATCACCCCACAGGCTTCGGCCTGGCATTTGGCCCCAGCCACTCAGTATCTGGGCTTAGCAGCCTTTTAGGTGTCTTGCACATGAGCGCATGTGAACTTGAAGTTACAGTTGAACTTGAATTTACAGTTGAAGTTGCATGAGTGCGTGCCCAGCGCAGCGTAGCAGTGACTTGGCCACGTATGCACACGCAAACCAGCCACCGGCACCACGCCTCAGCCAGCAGCAGGCGCCGGCGGCATGCATGTGGCTTCGCCTGGCGTTTTGCCCCGGCACGGCCAGAATCTGGGCTTGGCAACCTGTTCAATTCGCCCACATGCCCGCCAAAGGCCGGGATGTATTGCAGTGCATACAGAATGCATACAGAATGCGCATACGCGTGCGCATGTCCGCGCGCAACACGCCACTGCTGTCACTGCAGCGTTGGGTTGACCATGCACCGGCGTGCGCGCTGGGCCCGTTAGGTTTGTTCACATGTCTGCCAACGGTCGGTATGTGAAAGAAACCTAAAAGGCTGCTAAGCCCAGATACTGCCGTGGCTGGGCAAAATGCCAGGCCGAAGCCTGTGGGGTGGTCTGTCCACCTGGTGCAAAGTACCAGACAGCCCCCACACCTACACGCGCCGGTCAGTGTCCTTGAGGGCTAGGGATGATTCAGAGCACACCTAGTGTAATCGCCGTATCCTGCATAACGAAGCACGGTATAAAACACTTTACTCGGTATGTATTGCAGTGCATATGCATACAGCATCAGCATACGTGAGCATACGGCTACACAGACACTACCGCTGTTGTCACTGCAGCGGCGGGTTGAACGTGCAGTGGCGGTGCGTGCAGGGGCGAGCTGATTTCTTTTTTTTTGCCCTTGGCAGATGCGCGGCCATTTGTCCTGGCCTTGCCGTGGGGGTCTTATTTGGGGGGCGAGTCTTATACTGGGGGGGGTATATACACCCATATCTACGGTATTGCAGTGTACTATGTGAAATACTTCAGAGGTGCATTATACGCACACGCGAGCGCATGGTCGCGCAGACAGTGCCACTGTTGTCACTGCAGTGTTCGGTTGACACGGGGGGAGCTCACCTTTTGCCCTTGTCAGAGGCGCGGCCCTTTGTCCTGGCCTTGCTGCTGCGGCGCGCCTGCGTTGGCGGGGGGAAAAAAATAGAACAAGTGCGGCGGCAGTGGCGCGTGCATGGGGCAGAAAGCATAGGGGAATGCTTGGTACCTCTGTATATACTTCGAAGTACCATGTATGTGTATATGCCTTTTTACTTCACGTACATATATGTAGGGTTGCCGGAATCGTAATATCGGGACATTACGGTCAATGGTAATTCCGTGATACGCGCTGTGGATGCCTACAACAGCCTACAAAGCCTTGACGTGTGTGATGGCCCTACCATGCTGAGCAGAAAACATTACGGAAGATGTTGCAAGTATTATACTGGTAAGGTTACGGCGAAATTACGCTACGAATTACGGAGTAATTTTGAAAAAGATTACGATTCCGGCAACCCTACATATATGGTATGTATTTCACCCTACGTATGTGAACATACCATACACGGTATAGCTGCGGCGCGCCTGTGTTAGCGACTAGCAAGTGCGGCGGCAGCGGCGGTGGCACGTGTGTGCGTGGGAGAGCAGCATAGCGGTCCGTTACCTCTGCACACATACTTGAAAGTACTTCTAGAAGTATGTATTTACATATTGTAGAATGTATAGGTACATAAATGGGTATGTAGTAATAATGAGCAATTAAAAAAATAAAGCATACCTACCATTATGACATATTTCTGGTAGCAGCACTTTGAGGTACGTACACACATGTTGTAGCACGTCCCCTGGGACATGGAGCTGTAATCCACTAGTAGTGAGTGCTCGAGCAACATGCTTGGCTTACATAAAAGTGCAAGGTGCTGAGGATTCTATCTTGTCGGCTTACTGGCAGCACGCTTGATTATGCTTTATTCCACGCGCATACCATCCGCACAGAGCTTTCCACCTTCCAAGCAAAAAAAAAAATGTACCATGGTGTCTGAATTACCATGTTACCTGGCCATAAGTTGGGTCATAACTATATTATCTGCACGGAGCGCTTGGCCTTGCATGGCACCCTGCCGGGTGACCTGCCCTGGCAGGTCGAGCCCTAGGTATGCCTGCTGCACCCGCCAGCCCTTTCTTTGTTCGTACACATACTTTGCCATGCATTTGCCTTGGCACGCAGTGGCCGTGCTGGCATACATGACATGGGCTCTTGCACACCCACACGTGCAAATAAATAAAACCACTCCTGCACTTTCACCGGCTACAGCAGGTTACCGTTCACAGTTAAGTGTACTGACACATGCATTGAAGTGCGTGCTCACAATTGCAGGGCCGCGCATGCTGCCTGAAGCGCGCACCTGTCAACACGAAATAACACGCACATATATTGTCCTGCTGCTGCGTCAAATGCTCCTGTCGTGCTTGCTTGGAGCTGGAGTTGAGCGGTGAGCATGTGTCCGCCTGGCCGCACCCGCGCCCACCTCGTGGCGCCATTGACAAGTAAGCCTTTGCTGTTGTATTACTCAGAAGCATCCCTAGCCCTTAAGGGTACTCACCGGCGCTTGAAGGGTGTGGACCACTGGTTCTGACCAAGTGGATAGATCACCACACAGGCTTCAGCCTGGCTTTCTGCCCCAGCCACGGGAGTACCTGGGCTCAGTCACCTTTTTGGTTTCTTTCATATATATATACCATATGGTATACAGTTCTGAAGAAAATATGCGCATGTATACACATGCACGTCAACGACTACTTTTGAAATTTATGCACGGTAGAAATGTGATGACAGTGTTCCAACCCACTCGACACCGCTGGAGCACACACACATATGTGTTTCACCACGTTGTATCTGATGTACACACATGAAACACTTCAACTGGCATACCACATACTATTAGTATTTTTGAACCTATGTATCTAAGTGGTAGTACATATAGAAATACACGTATAGTTTTAATAATAATTACAATACATACTTATATATGATACCGGTAGTATTTATAATACTATTAGGCACGTTCTGCGGAAGTGACCCGCCTTGCTGCGCCCCACTGCTCACAACCGCATACTCACAGTAATTCCTTGTCTAGTGCGCGTGTACTACTACAGTAGTACTTCAGTAGTGTATATATGGTATACATACACATGCATGCACAAGTACATTTCACTTGAAATGCGTAGGCGCCATGCTGTGTCCTATGTGCATACTTGACACACCGCAAAAACATACTTCGAAGCACAGTGCACTCGCGATTGAGTGCGGGGTAGTGTCACACCGCTAGCACCCCGCACTAAAGCAAGACCCGCACTAAATCAAATAGGGCATTGTGTATCGTTTATATAGTATCATGTGGTCTGTGACAGGTCTCTGGACCCCGCACTAAACCGCATACCGCACTAAATCAAAGCGAACCAAATCGCGAGTGCACTGTACCTCACAGATTCCTATTGAAGTAGAGAAAAGACGTGCGCATACTTCAAGTACATGTAAAGCTGTACCCAGGAGGATATATAATAACATACTTCGAGAGTACTGCAGTAGTAGTAGTACCACAGTAGTATCTCAAAAGCGCTTTTAACAGACGACGACCCACCTTTCCGCGTCCCACAGACCCCGACCGAGTGTCCGGGTAAGACCCCCCATCCTCACTCTCAGGGTTATACTCATCAGAAAACTTCTGAAGTACTGTAGTATGAACATGCCTGCACGTATCTCAAGAGCACTACTAGAAGTACTACAACAGAAGTACATACTTTGAAGAATAAAAATCACCTACCTTGCCGCGCCCCACGGACCCTGACCGAGTGTCCTAGTAGTACCCGCCGTCCTCGCTCTCAGGGTTATACTCATCATTATACTTCGAAATACTTCGTACAAACATGCCTGCATATACCTCAAGAAACAACATTTGAAGTACATACTTCGACGTATAAATCACCCACCTTGCCGCGCCCCACGGACCCTGACCGAGTGTCCGAGTGGTACCCACCGTCCTCGCTCTCAGGGTTATACTCATCATCGCCCGCAGCCGCAGACGAACGCTTGCGCCCGCGATTCATTCTCCCCCCGTGCCTCCAGCAGCCGTGCACTGTGGTCTGGTGCTGCCTCGCCTACCACCAGCTTCGCTGCTCCTGTTCTCCTGGTGGTTCCTGCTGGCTGGTGGCACGAGGTGGCGCGCGTTCAGCTGCAAGCTGCGCCTCCTGGTGATCAGCGGCAGCCGCCGCCGCCTGCTGCGCTGCTGAGCAGCGCTGTGCAGTGCTGCTGAGCAGCACTGCTGCTGCTGAGCAGTGCTGCTGCTATCGCTGCTGCTGCACCGCCTGCCACTGCCGCTGCTGCTGCACCGCCTGCTGCTGCAGATCCTGCTGCTGCAAGTGGTTCTGCTGAGCAGTGCTTCTTGTGCTCAGCAGTGGCGCCCGCCAGGCCGCCACACGCCCCAGTGGCCAACAGCCCGCCCCGCCTGCAACCACAAGTGTGCCAGCACCAGGGGAACAGGGGCACGGGCTGCCGTGTACAGAGTGCATTGATCAACTCACCCGCGATCCATTGTGATGGAAACATGAAAGTTGCTGAGCCCAGCTATGCCTAGGGTGGGCCCTGGCAGTGGTTTGTCCACCTTGTGAACACCAGCCGCCACACCAAAACTCAGACCATGTATATATATTTCCCTTGATAGGGTTGGTGAGTTGGTGTGGGGAAGCATGCTTGTGCCACGAGTGCCGCACGCAGGATTGTGCTGCTACCCGCCACGGCAAGCGGCAAATGTTTAAGTAAAAATTGAAGTGGTCTCTGTTCGGCTGAGGCGGTGTCGCTGCCCTGGCGGCACCAGGGGTGGCCAGCATGAGGATAGACTGCCATGGCTGAGCATGTAGGCAAGGCAAACAACCCACAGACTATGTGAACTGGTGCTCAGGACCGTGCGCCTGCAGACAGGGCCAGTGGCAGCTGCTGCTGGCGACTGATGCTGCTTCTGTAATGCCTGGCACCTTAATGTCGGCAGCCAAAAACATCTCTCCGGTTGTACCCGCGCCAGGGCCGCGTGCGGGCAGCCGGTGCGGGGATGCGCAACAGCTTACTGTCACCCAAGGGACAGCCGAACCTCGCTGCTGCCATGCAGCACTGACAAACGGCCGAGCTGTGTGCTGCCTTGCGGAAAGCAAATGAACGCGATCGGTGATGTCGTTCCTCCGACACATGCACAGACCGCATTCGATGAATGCGTGTAAGACGCCGGACACAGCCATGCAGAGCAGCGCAGCCCTGCTGCATGCCCCAGCAGTGCAGCGAGCCCACGGTAGACAAAAGGCAGGGAACAGGGTGCTTCGCAACGAGATCGGAGCTTCGTCACAGCCGGAGCTTCTGCTGCGCCTACTGTAGACACATCAAAGTGTGCAGTGCTTGGCCATCGCACCTGCTGGTTGCTGAGCTCCACCGAAGCAGCAAGTAGGTACTCTCAGCCTAGGTGCCTCCAGGCAGCACCAGCACCACCACTCCCCTCCGTCACGCCCACAGTCTGTGTGTGTGTGCAAGTCCTGCTGCTGCTGCAGCTGAGCAGCTTTCGAATTCGAAGCTTTGTGGGAACGGCCTGTATTGCTGTGCAGTTCCTACCCAGGTCCTGTACAAATAATAGCGTGTTTGCGAAATAACACTTGCCTTAGCAAATCTCCTTATGTGGCAAATAAGCCGAAAAAGGAGCGTGCGTTGTTTCGGTCGCCTTGCGATTGTGCGAGGTTCAACAGCTTGGCTGGGTTGAGCCAGTCGAGCAG
>JAULBY010031428.1:0-15608 GCA_032358315.1 Ophiocytium majus
TGGCGCCCGCGCCCGGTGCGTCAGCGCCGCCGCCAGCGGCAGCGGCGCCCGCCACCACGAGTGCTGTTGAAACCGTGCCCGCTGCACTGCCGCCGTCCGCCGTGTGCGTCCGCAATGGGACTGCTGGCGGCGGCGGCGGCGCTGCCGGCTGCTGGGCGCCGTCGGCGCGGCGCACGTGGCGCCACCGGTACAGCGGCGCCAGCCCCTGCTTTGCCGCCTTCTTCTCGGCGACCCGCGACTCCAGGCTGTAGTAGCGCGTCACGTGCGGGTTGTCGCTGCGCGCGCGCCGCCGGCCATTAATCCCGCCGTGGTACAGGGGCACGGCTTTCTTGTAGAGGTTGCCGTAGCGCAGCGTGTCCTTGTCGCCCGTGCTGTCTATGAACCACGCGGGGGGTTCGGTCGCGCTCGGGCCCGCGCCGGGCCGCGGTGGGCGTGCATCGTCGCGCACCAGCATCTGTCCCAGCGTGAGGTCGTCGTCATCGCTGGCATCGATGTCAGAGGCGGACCGGGAGCGCTGCCTCTTTCGGCGCTTGCGGCTGCTGCTGCGACCCTCTGGCAGAGCGAGCGCACGTGACCCTTCGCGGCTGCTGCGGCGGCTGTGGCGGCTACGGTTGTGGCACTGCTTCTCGTCCTTGCGCCGCTTCTTGTGCTGCTTCTTGTGGTGCTTGGTTTTGTGCCTGCGCGCGCCGGCATCGCCGCTGCTGCTGCTGCTGCTTCTTCTGCTGCTCAAGCTGCCGTTGCTGGAGCTCCTGTCGGAGGACATGTCGGCACAAGCGCATCGGTGTCGTGAGCACTAGCTTTTCAAGGCTGCTTCTCAAGGTTGCGGTCACAATTCCTGTTGACATCGACGACAGTGTGGTGTGTATGGTCGGACCAACTGTCAGGATTTTGTTGCGGTTATATGCAATCAATCAGACGTCAGAGACTAAAGACATGGCCCAAATATTTGGACAATACGGCCTGCTGTATGCCTGCTGCTACGGCTGCCAGCTAGCTAGGTAGGTGCCGGACACTGCTGACCTGCTTCTGTGCTTGCTGCGACGCCTCTTGCTGCTCTGCCTATGTTCCCGCCTGTCCCCGCCAGATCCAGCGACCACCAGCCGGCTCTCCTGCTGCTCATGAGGAGGTTTGTAGCTGCTGCCCACCTTGAGCCAGCCCGTATCCATTGCTGGCACTGCTGCAGGGCATAGACGCCCAGATCGCTTGTAGCACGAGCAGTCAGCACACACACGAGCACTGGTATGCTGCATCCCTGCAGTCAACAGCCCCGGGGCTCAAGAGGCGAAAGCGGCGTATCCCGGTCATACTTGCGGTTTAAGTGCGAAACCAGGTCAGGCCCATCCGGGTGGTCAGACGTGTGATGATGTCATGGAGCTGCCTGCGTTTGCGTGCGCCTGCACACCGCATCATCCGACACGGTGGCGCAGTCACCCCCAGGCAAGTACGGCCCCTGCTTCGCAACAGCCTAACCTGCGTTGCAAGCCCCCCAGCTGCACCTGCCGCAGTCAGCAGCGCCTGCTCCGGCCACGTACCCTGTGCCTTCTGAATTTCAGCCTGCCGCGTCGTCGCTGTGCGTGTCTGACCCGGAGCACGCCGCCACCACGCCTCGTGCGCGCCCCACAACAGGCCTCCCAGAACCATGAGAGGTGTGCTTGTATGCGTCGCAGCTGCGGCGCTCTGCGCCATGGGCACGGACGCCTTCGCCCCGTCCCTGCCCCCCCGCACCTGCCAGCGCACGGTGTCCACCTCCCTGCGCATGAGCAGCAGCGGTGACAGCAAGGTGTCAGGCAAATCCGCGGTGGCTGCGGTGCTGGCGGCGATGGTGCTGGGGGGCAGTCCCGCATTGCAGCCCTTGGCGCCCCTGCTGGTCCCCCCTGCCGAGGCCGCCACCAAAACCGCCGACTCCTCCGCCGAGCTCAAGTCCCTGCTGGGAGAGACCCAGTACCAGGGCACTGCCACGGGGAAGGAGGCGGCTCCCTCCAAGCCTGCTGCTCCCGCCGCCCCGCCGGCTGCCCCCAAGGCCGCTGCCCCTGCTCCCCAGGCTGCCCCCAAGTCCGTCGCCCCCAAGCCCGCCGCCCCTAAGGCTGCTCCCAAGCCTGCGGCTAAGCCCGCACCGAAGCCTGCCCCTAAGAGGGACGATGGTGCTGCTTTGAAGGCCAAGGCTGCGAAGGAGGCGGAGGCGGCGCGCAAGGCGGCCGAGGCGGAGGCCAAGAAGACTGCTGAGCTGAACAAGCTCAAGGTGAGACAGCACAGGGCAGCTGTGCCTGTTGGCCAGCACCTGGTGGTGTGTGTGGCTGCGGATGCCGTGCGAGGCACTCTGCGCCCGCCGCCGCTTCTGAACATTGGGTTACATTCTGGCAGTTGGTGCACTGGTATTTGGAACATGTTTCTCAACATGGCACTGGTGGCAGTAAGCGCGGCACCATAGGTGGCATCAGCTGCGGCGGCACTGAAAGTGCCTGCGCCGTGGACGGCTGCCATCGTGACGTGCACATTGGCTTTGCAGCACGCAATGGCAGCATTGGCTGTGGAACCTTGGATGGTAGCTCGTTTTCAGTAGGTGCGAGTGCAGGGACGCCAGCATGTGGCTGAGATCAACTTAAGTACTTCAGTGTAAATGTGCATGGGTCCGCAGGTGGCACCGCGTTGTCCGCCATGCAGCAGTAGGCCGGGGGGAAAATGATCCATTGTAGTGGGTGAAATGATCCACCGCACACTTCAGATTCGTTCAACAAACAGTCGCTGGTAGTTGCATTGCTGTTACTGTGTGCATGCAGACACCACACTGCCAGCCACCTTGTGTCAAACACCATTGACCACAGGCGCACCATATGACATGTGTGACTGAAGCACACTCATTGCATCTCACAGGCACTCAGCTGCAACGTATTGGCGCAATCACGCGCCTCCCAAACGCTTACACCTGCTCCATAACCCCTGGCCCAACCCGCACACCGCACCATGCACGGCCATCCACTGCCCCCAACATTGCCCATGTGTGCTTGGCAGGGCCTGGCAGGGCACTCGCCCGCCCACTCCGCTTCAGGCTCACGCTGCTGGTTTTTGCCGGTGCCTTTTCCGCTGAGCACACACAGGAGTCCATCAACCAGGCGCGCATGAAGGGCGTGGTACCGCCCACCAAGCCGGAGCTGCAGCTGCGCAAGGGGTTCGTGGCGGGCGTGAAGCCCGTGGTGCGCACCAAGGAGGACGCCGCGCTGGACAAGGTCCGCGGGGAGAAGGCGCTCGCGTTCACGGCGGTGCGCACGCTGGAGAAGGAGGTGAGTGTTCTTGAAGTACACGGTTTCGACTTTTTGCCAGGGTTTAGAGTCTGCTGCATCTGGTGCGCACCAAGGAGCACCGTGTTGGACAAGGTGTGAAGGAGGAGGAGTGCTCGCGTTCACGACGGTGCGCGCGCTGGAGAAGGAGATGAGGCTGGTGGTTTGCATTCTGCGTGAAGCAACGCCGTGTAATGGTGGTTTGGTACTGATACATGTAGCTGAAGTGCGTGATTTCATTTGTTTTAAGTAGATAGAGTTTGCCGCATGTGTTGCGCACCAAGGAGGACGCCACAGTGCAGAAGGTGTTAGGGAGAAAGCGCTGGTGCTTGCGTCGGTGAGCACGATGGAAATGGAGGTGAGAATTGTGGCCGGCATTTTGCATGAAGTACTCTCGTACTACATAGATATACATCTATAAGTTTAACATCGTTTTCGATTTCAGGCGCCACGCATGACCAAGGTGCTGGCGATGATGTCGGCGCGCTCGATAAGGTAAAATTTGCGCTCCACATTGTGTTCGTTTCTCAAGAAAAGAGCAGTGTTGTGCTTTCATTCTTCTGATATGCACGGGTTCTGACTTGTGAAAGTGTACATGATGTGGTGTGCACCAATGAGAATACTGCGCTTGAGGGCGTCCGGGTGGTGCACTCACAAACACACCACTTGTTTTGCGTGCATGCAAGTAAAACCAATGGTGCCAAATGTGCGTGCATACGCATGAGCATGCAACGAATGAAAACGATTTCAAGTGCATCACTACAGGGCACATTTTACATGGTGGTGTGTGCAAGGCATTTTCTGCATGCACTTGACAGGGCACTTGCACAGCAAGCGCTGGCAGTGCTGGCGCCAATGCTGGGCGCTGAGGCAAAGCCTTCGCCAACAACATGACTGCAATTTGCTGACAACCTGGATCCACTTGTTAACTGATCTTACCAATGCCGAACAGTTTGGTGGGGTCCGATTGAGGCATATGTGATCGCAGCAAGGCAGTGGCAATCACAGGATGTGCCTGCACACACAGGAAGTTTCTCGTTTTGGTGGTTTGTGGAGTGTGGTACTTTTGGTATGTGTACGATCACACGTCCGCTACTTCAGAAGTGGTGTAAGTGCGTGTCAGGCGCATCCTTGCTGTGCAGACGCCTGTGACAGACCACATGGTGCTGCCCAGAACATGTGCGGAATCCAAATAAGCAGTACTACTAGTAGTGTGCATAGAAGTGTTTTTAAATACACCACTTCGAAGTACCTACAGTGTAGTGTTCAGTTCAAAAAAACTCTTAGCGTAAAACTCTCGGCGTTTAGTTTGAAATTGTACACGTGCGCCTGCTTCAGGAGTGCCAAGGCGCTCACCGCCCGCCGCTGCCTGCCATGCCACAGGTGGATGTCGCCAAGAGGTCCCTGTCCGGCGTTGAGTCGGCCATCAAGTCGGACGAGGCGGCGCTGAAGGCGGTGTCGAAGAAACTGTCAAAGGTCAAGGCGCGCTCGGACGCGATTGACCTGGAGGCGGAGCAGTCCGTGCTCAAGTCCAAGCTCAGCGGCGCCAAGTCGCAGCGCGCCTCGCTGCAGAAGACCATCAAGTGAGTGTGCAGGGTTGAAAGACAACATTGTGCCCGTAGCTTTGCACTTTTATGAAATTCCGCTTGGGGCGCCCTGCTCACACACAAAAAGCATGACCAGACACGCTGTTGCTAGCGAATAGGATGGCAACGCCCAGCGCTGCGCACTCTAAAGAATGCCTGCCATTTTACTAGAGCTTTGTACGCATGTGTACTTCGAAGTATGTCATTCACGTGTAGTGCCGACGTCGAAGAAGAAGTATGTAGCCGCATCAGGCGGCAGGCACACTTGTAAAAATAAATAAAATAGCGGCATGGCCCGAACGACCACCGCCCAGCCTTGCTAAACTGCTGCTGTGTTGTGTGCAGTTCCGCTGGCCGTGCTAAGTAACTCACGGAAGGGGAGCGGGGAGGGCGGGGACGACGCTGCTATATGGCCCGAAGGCACCAGGCCTTCACCACCTCGTCAAGTCACTGCTGCATTGCACACAAGTCATAGCCATGGTTGTGTCTACGCCATGTGTATACTTTGACACCATGGTCGCAACCACAAATACTCTACGGCGGGACAAAGGGAGACGGGCTTGTGTCACTGACACGGAAGAGAAAAAAAGAGTGATGCCACATTGTCTTGCGACCGCCGTGAGTCATCACCATTTCATCACCTACATGCGGCTGCGCCATGTGTGTGCTCATGTTGGGAAGATAAGTGTAACATGTCGCTTGCAGCGACTGAGTCATCACCATCACGTCATCAACTTGCCGCTGCACCTTTG
The DNA here is from genome assembly GCA_032358315.1 of Ophiocytium majus. Classification (NCBI taxonomy): domain Eukaryota; class Xanthophyceae; order Mischococcales; family Ophiocytiaceae; genus Ophiocytium; species Ophiocytium majus. The sequence continues at coordinate 5,614 of JAULBY010031428.1, forward strand.
TGTGTGTAGTAATGTGGTGGAACCATCAACTTGCCACTGTACCGTGTGTGTGGTTTGCAGCGACTGACTCACCACCATCACATCATCCACTTGCTGCTGCACCTTGTGTGTGTGGTTATGTTGTGACACAGGACCAAGGGCGACGCGCTCACGGGCAAGAGCAAGGAGGCCAAGGGTCTGGAGGCGGCGGAGAAGAAGGCGGTGGACGCGGCCGCCAAGAAGCGCGCCGCTATCATCAAGGCGGATGCCGAGGCGGACGCCAAGCGCATTGGCCAGGTACCTGTTAAAACCTTGTTACAGTATAAATACTCACGTATACACATGTACACATCTTTCGAAATGGAGGCGCGTCAAGGAGTGTTTGTTTATGTACAGATGTCTTGTTTTACTTCACTTCTGAGATGTTCTGTACATGTGCGGACTACAGTAATATATTATGTATTATTATTATTGCTATTATTATTATCATGTACTTCTGAAGTACTGGTATACATGAGTATTTAGGCATATTATATGTTTTAACTGAGTGATGGCGGCGAAGAAGCGCACCGCCACCATCAAGGCGGACGCCGAGGCGGACGCCAAGCGCGTTGGTCAGGTAACTGTTAAACTTTGTCACAGTATGAATACTCAAGTATGCACGTGCATGTATTTTTCAAAGTACATGCACAGCACTTTTAAGTATTTATCATGTGCAGATGTCTTTTTTTTTACTGCTACAGTAGTACTGCTAGTAGCGTACGGGCATACATTTAGCACATGTAGATGTGTGCATTATGTGTCATGCTACGTAGCATAGCATGACTGATGGCGGCCAAGAAGCGCGGCGCCGCCATCATGACGGACAATGACGTGGACGCCAAGCGCGTTGTACAGGTGACCAGTTTACACCCGCGCCAGTCCAAATGGAGTTGACATTGCGCGTGGGGCTTTCTCAGCTTTGGCACATGCCAAAAAAACGTTGTGTTTGCTACTTCGCTACTACTTCAGTACACCTACCCTTGGTTTACATACTACGGAAGTACACCACTAGTAGTATCGTATACACGAAGCCATACTTCTGAAAGTATATTATGTGTGCTGTGTAGTACAGCCTGTATGTAATTCGAAGTATAATAGAAGTGTAGATGATGGCAGCTGTAGCACACCCTGTATGTGATTCTGAAGTACAATACAAGTGCAGATGATGGCGGCGAAGAAGCATGCTGCCACCACCACGATGGCAGGCATGCTGCGCAGGTGACCTGGCCTCGACGGTGGCTCACTTTCGTGACTGCGGAAGAAACCTTAAAGCTTGCTAAGCCCAGATACTGCCGTGGCTGGGGCAAAAATGCCATGCCGAAGCCTGTGGGGTGATTTGTCCACCTGGTGAAAACACCAGACAGCCCCCACACCTACACGCGCCGGTCGGTGTCCTTGAGTGTACTGTTGGGACATAGTCCCCTTCCCGCCCCCCCATTCTGATGATCCATTTTTCTGTCCCCTCTCTGCTGAGCAGGAGAAGGCCGCAAAGGAGAAGGCGATTGCGCAGGCGCGGGAGCGCGCGGCCAAGAAGAAGGCGGCGGACGCCAAGGCGGCCGCTGAGAAGCTCAAGGCCGCACAGGCGCAGAAGGAGGTGAGCGCAGTTAACACCACATACTTCAAAGTAGTACTTTATGTAAATTTAAATGCCAAAGTAGCACATCATGATGAGGTGAATTAAACAAAAAAACACTATAAAACATGAACTAGGCTTCTCGGCGGCCGCACAGGCGCAGGAGGAGGTGAGTGCACATGCGCGCACTTCACCATATACTCCTAGTACTTCATACTTGAACCATGTACTCCATCACAAAGTAGCACAACATCATAAACCAAATAAAAAACAAAAAATCAAGCATAAGGTAAGCGTTTCAGCGGTTGCACAGGCGCAGAAGGAGGTGAGTGCACATGCGCGCACTTGACCATATTACACATGATAGCACATCATGATCCTACTAAAGTAGAGAATTGTACTGCGCGACATGTACACGCACCGCATCTCAAATAATGAAGTCTGCACTACGGTAGGTGCAGGGTTGCGGCGTTGGTAGGCGCGGTCACTCTCTATATCGCCCGTTCACCGGTCCAGCGTGGCGGCCCCCGCCGGCAGGGAGGCCTAGAGTTTTTTGCTCCTGGATGAGTTCTCATATGCTATAGTTCTACAGTTCTATGTACTTCAAGAATTCCTTGGCAGTGTACTAGAAGCGCCCTTGCACCAGAGACACATTTTAACGAGAGCATACTATCACATGTGTGCACCTGCTTACCCACCTCCATGGTGGCTGACGGCGGCGGCGCCACTGGTGGCGCCCTGAAGCTTGCCGCTTGCCTATGTCGTGCTGTGTTTTAACACTTGCATGGGCAAATAACGAATGGTGCCACTGGCAGTGGCCGGAACCGGCTTCAGAAAGATGTGCTGTCCTTATGGGAACCAACTGTGTGCCTTGTATTACTACTTGAAGTACTTCTGAAGTATATACTTCAAATCAAGGAGCTCTAGGCTCTCCCGCCTGTAGGGGCCGCCGCCCTGGGCGGGTACTCATGCAACGGGCACAAATGCAGTGCCGCGGAGGCACCCGACCGCCACCAGAAGCAGCAGCACTGATGGCCGTGCTTGCGGCGCCAAGCAGCGGCGGTCGTTGGGGGGGGCGGGGGGGCGGCAGCCACACGCGCGGCGGCGCAGGTGCAGCCCACAGCCACAGCTGGGCAGCAGCCGCAGCAGCAAGTGGCGCCGGCCGCGCAGCCGAAGACAGCGCCCTCGAGCACAGCTCTGCACTCACCTGCAGAGACTACCTGCAGAGACGGGGGTTTCATTGGGCTGCTGTACGGTCAAGGGCGCAGGTATCACGGATTTCAAGTACAAAAATGCTTGGACGCTGAAGTTGCTGCTGCAGCTGTTCTGAGCTGCAAGCGCGGGACCGCACTCGCCGTTCAGTGAGAAGAAGCTGAAGGGCACATGCGCGCGGCTGCTGCTGCCGCACATAAATAACCTGTGTGGTGCGCGCGGCTGAGAAGGTGACAACCCCAGCATGGTTTCTGTACACTATTTTACTTTGCTGCAATGTGGTCAAAATGATGGCGTGTACACTATATATACTACAGTACTATGAAGTATAACAACAACAACAACAACAACAAGGCACATACTTCAGTAAATATGGGATGTGTATGTACGGCGCACATGAAGACTGGTACACACACACTCTCCGTGTCCGTAAAGTACATCATTTACATGCACATACATGTACTTCGAAGTATATACTTCTGAAGTGCATACTGTCGGTGGGGAGACCTAGAGCTTAGCGCTCCTAAACGAGTTTTCATATGTGTATGGACTACACATATTTTGACATACTTCGAGTACTTGTGTGGTATGTACACACATGTGTGTTGTACGCTATGTGCATCTGCACTGTATGCCATGCCACTCCCCTCCCCCACCCAAGCCCCCACCCACCGCCCCTCTCCCCCCCCCCCCCCTCCCCCAATCCCTGCCCAGGCCGTGGATAAGGAGCTCAAGGTCAAGCAGGCCGCAGCGGCCAAGGCGCAGAAGGAGGCGGCGGCGCGCCTGCAGAGGGAGAAGGACGAGCTGGCGCGCGCGGAGGCAAAGCGCGTTGCGGGGGAGAAGGCAAAGGCAGAGGCGGAGGCGCGGCAGGCGCAGCTGTCCGCTGAGCTGGCGGAGGTCAAGGCGAGCAACGCCAAGGTGAGTTGGTGTCGCCAAGAAGCGGTGCAGTATGTAGTGCAAATTTTGTGGACAGATTTCAAGTGTTTTTAAGGGAGAGCGAGTGGGGGAGAAGGCACAGGCGGGGACGCGGCAGGCGCAGCTGTCTGCTGAGCTGGCGGAGGTTAAGGCGAGCAGTGCCAAGGTGGGTCGATGGTGTTGGCGCCGAAGAGCGATGCAGGTACATGCATGTATGTGGTGTAGCGGACGGGAAGAGGGTTTAGTGTTTTGTGGGTGAGAAAGTGGGGCGGAGGCAAAGGTGTGGCAGGCGCAGCTGTCTGCTGAGCTCGCGGAGGTCAAGGCGAGCACTGCAAAGGTGAGCAGGCGGGGTTGGTGCCGCAAAAAAAAGTACTTGAAGTGTGCAGGTACAAGCCATGTGTGCTTACAAGTAGTATCGCAGAAGAGGGTGATTTACCTGTCCTGGAAGATGTGAGGGAGAAGGTGAGGGCAGAGGCGGACGGGCTACTTCTAATAGTTTTGGAGCACCTAAGCACTGTATATACTTCTGAAGTATATGGTACGTGTATGTACGTATGCGCGTAAGTCGTTCTGCTGGATGAGCTGGCCCACATGGCCCAGTCAGAGGCGGAGCTACAGCGCTTTGGCGCAGCTGCTTTCATGCCCGTTCGCGGTATCGATGTCAGAGCTCGCCGCGAGTACTAGCTACCTGTTGCCGCCGCCTTCAAGACAGGCCAAGCGCTTCTTCATTTACGCCTCTACTATGAGCACGGGGCGCAGCCTGCGCACCTGCAGCTGTACGTGACTTTTACATTGTACATACATGCATGTCGTGCACGACGGATCCTCTTGCTCATGGGCGCCATTCACAGCACTGCTGAGTGTTGCGGCAGTCAATGTGTGACAGCAGTCAATGTGCGCAAGCATGCACTGGCCTCACTCCCCTGCAGCGCCTGGAAATCTGCCATGTCGTCCACCATGACATTCTCTTCTTCGTGGGGCGTCGTCACACAGCTGCTTTGGATCCACAACACACACAGCGGCTGTGGATCCACAGCGGCTGTGAAAGACGCCGGAAGACGATGTCATTGTGTACGACATGACCGACTTTCAGGCGCTGCAGGGAGGTGGCGCCAGTGAATGCTCGCTCAAATTGGTCATGACTCATGTACTACAGTAGTATATACCATGCAGAAGTCACCCACGTAGAGAGAGACGAGACTGTTCAGCGCAAGTGCTGCAGATACAGCAGCCCCGGCGGCACCCAGTAGGGCTGTGTGGTGTGTTGCTGGATCGGCAATCAGTATGCTGCGCAAGTGAGTAGTGTGCGCCTGCGTGTGGTTGGCAGCAGTGGCTTGCAGGGCAGCAACCATGGCGCCGATGACCACACGGTTGCAATTGGCGCCAGGGGTGCTGCTGGAAGGGAATGTGCTGGCGAACCGATTTGCATACACTTCATGTCTATGTACCACTTGGAGTCGTGTGTACTTCGTGCACTTCTAAGTATATACTTTGAAGTGTTGTTGTACTTCGGCCGAACTACATATATACATATTCGATACTTTGCAACAGCAGATGGAGAAGGCCATCAAGATAACGAAAAATCCGATATGTGAATATTCAAATGTCGGATTTTTCGTCATCTTGATGGCCTTCCCCATCTGCTGTCACAACACGTCTTTCGAAAATCGAATTTTTCGTTATGTTGATGGCGTAAATATTCCCACTCTCTCCTTAAATTGTGTTTACTTGCGTAAAAGGTTTTTCTCCAGTTTGAATCAATAATTGAATAATAAGCACCAAGAATGATAATTCTCAACCATCTGTTCCAGGACTATCAGCGATTTTTCATTTTGAAATTGAAATAATTTAATATTTCTTTACTTACAGTATTTACAGTTGGGTGACCCCATGAATCTCAGTTACTTTGCATCCTGGGTATGAGCCAAGTGCCGGGTGCTTTGACAGGGGCGGAGTATAGTTAAGCCGCCGAGGCAGATACACATGTGCATCGACCGGTTTTGAGAAGGGCAACACTACTGCTTTGCGTTGATTGGACGGGCGGAAGCGGATTCACCACCCCCGCGCGTGCAGGTTGGCAGACAGGTTCGGGTGAACACTGTCGAGGGGGTGACAGAATCAGCTTGCCGCGTCGTTGAGTGTGGAGAGAGAAGGGGCACGCTTGTGAATCGGGGGTTGCGGCAGCAGCCACCGACCGACTTCCAGGCGACAAGCTAGAGGAAGCTAACGCTGTCATCCCGTGCGCCTACCCTCCTTGGGTGCTGTGCGAAGTGGCGTCGCCTGACTCCCCTTGTAGCTCTCCGCCCGACGTTTTTTCTCCTTTGACACCTTCAAGGGGTCACCCAGGTGTACAAGGTTGGATAATTATGGCAAATTTGATTAAACCATACAACAACGATCCTTTTTGTTGCACATCTATCAACACCAGTTACCACGTAACACTTACTGGTAAACAGCGTCTCTCCTAATTCCATCGCCAAAGTTGCTTCACTCGCACTTCCTAACCCTGCCTCAGCAACTACAGGAATGTTTGAGTTTTCAAGAATGTTTGTAAACAAGCATGAATTTTTACATGCGAGATATTTTTCGCAAAAACTAACCAAGCAACTAATGCCCAAGTTTCTTTCGGATCCCATCTCCAATAAGAGCACTATTAACAAAATGGATTATATAATGTATTCCATAAAAAAATTGCAAAAGAAAATCAATCCATGTTGTAGTTGTTTTTTTAACAATGTTCATGTTATTGAGAAAGTATCAAAAGAAACTAACCTCTTGCAAAGAAGGTAAAACTTGTAGCAGTAGTACAGTCTATTCAACTTCAACACAATAATAAACAATTTTTGAATTCTTCAATTTGTTTAACTAATTGTCATACCTTTTGATTTTTCAATAACTTGTTCACTTATAGGTACTGAGCGAAATTCTGTTTTTGTACATGTGTATTCAAGAAACAAAATGTATTTGCCATCTTTATATCACACTCCTTCAAGTACTTCGAGTGTAGGGTATACTTCGAAGTACTTGTGAAGTATACTGTTGTTTTATTTATTTGCACTTGCGGGCACGCAAGAGCCCATGCCAGGCATGCCAGCGTACATGTGGCACATGCCCGGCCCCAAATTTGTGTATGTTATGTATGCAATGCACGAACCCACAACTTTGTGCAAACCTGAGAGCAAGAAGTGCTGCTAGCAGTTGCGCGTTAGCCGCCGGCACGCTAGTATCTACTACTTGAAGTAGTCACCATGCGCAGCAGCTCCGCCACCAGCTGAGCAAGTGCGCTGACATCTTGCCCTGTGGTTACAGGTCTGAACGCACGTTGAAGCGCGCATGCCACAGCATGCCAGTCACTCGCCACCCGCCACCCTCACTGCCAGCACACGCCAACCACATCGCCTGCCATATACCCACCCACCGCGCCACAGCCCACCATTCACCTCCACTACCGCTTAGTACTTCCCGGTACCGGAGAACAGCTCCTGCCCTGAACTCCCGCTCGCTGCCGTCCTGCACCGCACCCCCCCCCCCCCCCCCCCCCCCCCCCCCCCGCCCCCTGCAGCTGGACGCACAAACGGCAAAGGAGCTGGCGGAGGCTGAGGCCAAGGCGCGTGCTGCTGAGCAGGCGGCGGCCTCCGCTGAGAAGCTCTTCAAGCGCGTCGCGGGCCGATAAGCTGCCACTGGCAGTTACACTCTGGCAGTTACAGGGCGTAACTGCTTCTTGGGGGGGCCCGCGGCGGCCGGCAGCGGTGTCCTGCACCGCACCCGCCTGTTTGCACCGGCGAAGCCAGCGAGCCGACGTCTGCGGCGATGGCGGCGGCAGCAGCACAGCAGCCGTGTGGGCATGCACCTTTTTTGGGAGGGTGTGACAGGGGGGGGTCTTGAGTGGCGCGGGCACTGCACGCGCTACTCAGCGGCATTTCCTGCTCAGCAGCACGGCGGGTGCGCCACGCGAGAGCAGGCACACACACACACACACACACCGGATCACAGCAGTCCGCGCACATTCGCGTGGGTGGGGGAAGGGGGGAGCGCACCAGGAGCACATGGTGGGTGGGACTGGGGAGGGGCAGGGGGCGGGCTGCAGCTGCAGCCGCAGCGGCGATTTTGGAAGCCGTCTGCGCACCGCTGAATGCTGGTGTGCCCCTTGACACGGCAGGGCACTGAATTTGACGCCTGCTGTGAGGGGCACGCCGCCAGTGCATAGAGCGTGTGCAGGCGGCAGAGCGGCTGCGGCCGTGATGCTGCAGCTGGAATGGGGTGGGGGGGGGGGGCGCTAGATGTTAGGGAGGTGTGAGTGCAGCAGTGGTAGTGTTGTCAGCGGGGACATCGCCAGCGGGGACTAGACAGTACAACAAGTGCATGCGCGGCCGCCCTGCGTGGGGGGGGCGGGGGGGGCAAGCAGCGCCATTCGGCTGCCAAACATGATGAAAACAGATGCACAGCTTCGTTCTCCTGCTTAAAGCCTTTATCGGGCGCACGCGCTCACCGCTGCGCAGCACTCTCTTCTGCCGCTGTTGCTGCGGTCTTTGCCGCTTGGCACGTGCGCAATGCCTAGTCCATGCTCGCATTGTCATGCATCATCAGTGCATTGCGGGCCAACAGCTTTAGCAGCAGCAGCAGCAGCACACGTGGCAGCAGCAGGGCTCGCAGCCATGCAGCAACTGTGCCACTGACCAGGCAAAAACAGCGGTGCGTGTGAACGAGAGACAGGCACCTTAAAGTTGCTATTAAATTCACACCTCCCCGCACTCTGCTGCTGGAGACAGGCGGCGCCCCGCTGCACCTGCCGTGCGGCGCGCACGCGCCGCGGCCGCGCCGCCCTCGCCCTACTGGCCTACACCTCGGGAGCACTCATTACGCACACATCCAACCAGCCCAAACGAGACCTGCTTCAAACACACCAGCCGCCGCTGTGGCAGCCACCGGCGCTTTTTGTCCAGCCCTCACGCGCCCACAGCATGCTGCCGGCGCCCGGTGCGACGCGCACAAGGTGGTTCATGTGCTCAGCCTTGCGCGGCACGCCTGAGGAGCCGCCCCTACCGCCCCCCGCCGCGCCGCCGCCGCCCGCCGCGCCGCCGCCGCCCGCCGCATAGGCATCTATCCATCCCAGGCCTGCGTCTACCTTCACCGCCGCCGACACCTTGGGCGCCGCGGCAGCGCTGCCCGCCGCCGCTGTCACCCATGAAAGCCCGCCATCAGCGGCCGCAGCCGCCGGCCAAGACAGCCCGGCAGCGCCCCCTGAGGCCTTTACCCCTCTCTTTGCCGCCGCCGCAGCGACCCAGTCGGTGGCGTTGGCGGATGCAGCCGGAGTAGGAGACAGGGCGGCCGCCTGCACGGCCCATGGCACACCGCTGCCAGGCGCCTGCTGCCCAGAGCCGATCGGCGCCACCACGCCCTCGCCAGCGGCGGCAGCGGCAATCCAGTCGCCGGCGCCGTGTGAAGCCCTCACAGCGGGTACTGATGATGCAGGCGCCCCTGCCGCCGCCGTGACCCATGACAGTCCGCTGTCGCTAGGCGCCGAGGTCTGTGCGGTGGCGCCACCGCTGCGCACCAAGCCAGCTGGGCCCCTGCCAGCAGCAGCGGCAGCGATCCAGTCTGCGGAGTCCGGCGCAGCGCTGACGGCGGGCGCCGAGGACACAGACGCCCTAGCAGTCGCCGTTACCCATGAGAGTCCGCTGTCACCGGGCGCCGAAGGCTGCACGGTGCCGCTGCCGCCGCTGTTGCCTCCGGGCGTGGTTCCAGCAGCAGCGTTGGCTATCCAGTCAGGGGTGCCAGGTGGCGCAGCCGCCAGAGCTGACGCACGAGACGCACCCGCTGCGGCTGGCACTGCCGCTGCAGACTGGCCGGCTGCCGCTGCAGCCACCCAAGAGAGCCCGCTGCCGCCTCTGCCAGCTGTGTTCCCCGGCGCCGCCCCTGACGTACGGGAGTCAGCCACAGCGCCCAGATGGGCCCGTGCCGCGGCAGCCGCGATCCAGTCCGATGACGCAGCAGCCGCCACAAACGTCGCCTGCGCAGCCGGCTGACTGACCTGTGCCGCCTTCGCAGCCCACGCCAGGCCGCCGCCCCGCGCAGCCGCCTGCAGTGCGGGCGGAGCGCTGCGCGGTGCTGCCGTGCCCGCCGCCGCTGTGACCCACGACAGCCCGCCGCCAACGCTGGCAGGCGCTGCAGCAGCGTGTGCAGTTGCGCCGGCGGCTGCAGCAGCCACCCAGTCGGCGGCGCCACCCGGCGCGGCTGCAGCTGGCTTGCCCGCCGCCGCCGCTGCGACCCACGA